>JASDQU011506855.1:3363-14313 GCA_032191745.1 Picea mariana
TCCTGATTGTGATTTTTTTTAATGCTTTGTAATCAATGTAGAGTCACCAAGTCCCATATTTCTTCTTCATCAACACAATCGGGATTCTGCAAGGGGAGGATTTGGCTCAAATGTGCCCCTTTTGAGGTAGCTCTTGGATCTGGCACTTGATTTTGTCATTTTCCATCAACGGGCGATGATAGATTGGTATATTAGGCAGTAGTGCACCGAGGGTTAGATCAATTGGATGCTTGACTTGGCAGTGTGTCTGTACCATGGTGGGTGAGGAGAAGATGTCTATGTATTCTTCCACGATCCCGCACACTTAATTTTTCTACAAAGGAGGCTCTATGTAGAGGTCACGGATGTGACGGAGACCTTATTCTCACTGCGAGCATGGATCACAAAGAAGAATAACTTCCTAGTCTGTGAAATGACCTTACTTCATTTCTTAGCAGAGATTAAAGAAATAGCAGTAGGCGGCACTACCTCTGGTATCCTATACAATTTTATACCCAAACTAATAATAAATCTTCAAGGTCTAGACTCATACATAGCATGTCACTTCTACAAATATGGTTGGCTTAAAATAAAATCCCAAACTTTAAGGGGATAAATATCACACAATACCTCATCTTTGAAGGGCTTGATGATGTAGGGAAGACGACACTATTGGCTAACACAGAGATCTCATCCTTGGCGAAGCCAACTGATGGTGTAGGGATGCGGGTGCGGTGTTCGATAGGTCCAGCTGCTTGATGACCTCTGCTAAAATTAGGCTCTTCTAACTACCACTATCGACAATGAAATGCAACAGAGTCAACTTTACCCACATCTCTGATTGAAAGAGCCATTCCCTTTCCTTGGGTTCTTCTGGCTCGCTTGGTTGGAATTTGGTGGTAGAGACAGTGGCACTGGATTTAGCATCGATGATCCACTTCCCACTTTCTACATTTGATTCGGATTCAGAATATGCCTCTGAATTGGAAGCTTTAACCTTGGCCACCAGTGATTGCTTGGAGCGACATTCTTCAGTGTTGTGCCAATGGATTTTATGGTATTCACACCATTTTCCCGTGTCCTTCTTCGACTTCTCATTACCCTTCTTGGGTTGCGGATTGGACTGGTTTTCCTGAGAGCGACCATCTTTTCTATGTCCCTTTTTTTGTGTGTTGGGGCATCCTATGCCTTGCTTCGACTAGGAGGAGTTTGCAAATCCAAACTCTCGCCTCTTCTACTTAAAATTTTTCTCAATCTTGACAACATATCTATAAGTTGCACCTAATGATGTGATGTCCAAAAACTGCATTTATGTTTGAATGTATCTATGTAGATAGATGCGGTATTTGAGCACCAGATGTAATTCAGAGTATTTAATACCCAATTGGTGTGCAAGGTATGAAAAATATTGGTGAAATCTGGTGATTTATGGTCCCTTTCTTGACGCAGCATGGTCCATCTTGTGTAGTGGTCCTCGTAGCTTCCAACAGGATAGTACTTTTATTTAATAGCATCCATGAAGGAATCCAATGTGGGGGTGACTGCAAATATTTCAGATTCCTCTATGTCCCTTTGATCAGATTAAGTATCCCACCAATCCTTTAAATGGGGAACAACCTTGAGGAGTGCAAAAGTAATATTTTCCCTGTCAAAAAAAATTTGGACCGAAAAACACCCTTCGAGTAGATTCATCCATTTATCTACAACGTCTGCATCTATCATTCCTTCAAATAATGAAATATCAAAATTTACTTGTACCTTGAAGGGGGTTACATGGTCGCTTGATGAAGATGCATCTCCTGTGGGGAGCTGCCAAAGGATCTATGCAAAGTTGTCCATCATTTTGTTCCTTTGATGCACCAGGGATTCCTCGAGCAGCATCTTAAAAGGATCTCCTACTCCATCATATTTATTCTCATCCCCCATGGGCTGTTTTTAGGCTCGGCATGGCCGATATTGCAAAGGATCGACTGGTTCAAGTCCCAACCTCTAGTACCTAGATCTTGTCGAGGACATGCACGAAGAAAAATAAATGAAGAGTAGACCACTTTAATACCATTGATCCGGATTTATGAGTGGAACAAAAAGAATAAAAGATTGAATACAATAACACAGAGATACTGAGAACAACAACAGATATCTAGTGAACAATAACTTCTATTGAATAAATAAAATAGGGTCAAATTGTAAAATTGTAGAACTTAAAACAACTCGCTCGAATGGTGGTAGCTATCTTTGAGAAGAGATGTGGCTGCTACGTGCATCCGTCTAAGAAGAATGATTACAATGAGGCTCTAGAGTCCTTTTTAACATTACTCATGAATTCCAAAACCCTATACATCCAAAAACCTAACCCTAGGAGGTGAAACACCAAAGGCTATGTGGACCCCGATGGGTAAGTTGGTACCTCAACTTCCCTAGGTCATAACTTTTGCATACGAACTTCGTTTTAGGCATAAAATAGCCCGTTGGAAAGGTATTTTCGAGGACTACATATTATTTTGTCAAATTCTAACTCTAACTACAATTTGACTATGGAAAGACAAAAAAGCATTGTTTAGGCCCCCAAAACGACCTAGGAAGTAAAAAAATATGTAATGACATGAAAACATCCAAAATAAGCCAGTTAGATTAGGTGGGAGGCCACCAATATCCACTTGGAAGTTGTGTAGGTCTTAAGACAACCCCAAAAGTGTAGAACCCACAATTTAAAATAATTGCAGAAGAACATGTTGAACTAAAAATTGTTAATAGGAGACAGTTGGAATAGGTGGGAGGCCACCAATATCCACTTGGATCAGTCCTCCCCCCTTAGGAAGCAATGGTCTCCATTTTATTAAGTTCCCCCATCAGGTGAGGAAACTTATACTAAAGTTTCTCTCGGGTGAGCCACTTTCCTTGGTGTAGGAGATTCCTTGCCTTGACAACCTGATAATCCTGGATCCTCTGCTGGCGAGTTCCATTGACCTATGTGTCCATTGTCTGATTAGTGGATGCATGTTCCATGCAGTCAGGGCTGAGCTTTGTTGGTGTCAATTGTTATGCGATCTCTGAGGTGTCCAATAATGGTGGAAAATATGGCCGAAGGAGGTCAACATTGAACACTGGGTGAAATCCAAGGAAGGGTCGAGTGTTGAGATCAAAAGCATTGCTACCCACATCCTTGGTGATAGTGTAAGGCCCATAGGGAAGTGGGTAGAGCTTTCGATGGGGCCCTCTAAGGCACTCTTTCTGCAAATGTAAACAGACCTTGTCTCCCACCTGAAACTAGTGCGGTACTCGGTGTTGATCATGGTGTTGCTTGTACTTAGAATTGGCTTTATACAAAATCTCATGGACGTATTGGAAGATGTGTTGAATCCGCTCAATGAATCTGGTGGATTTTTCGGCCTCAGACTAAACATGGGAAATTTTTTCTTATGTGCTCGCAATAGGTAGTGCAACATCAATGGGACCCAAGGGTTGGAATCCCAACCCCACCTGAAATGGGCTATGGTCGGTGGAGCTATGGAGAGCCTTGTTGCAAATGTGTTGAACATAGGGAAGACTCTCATGCCATGTAAGTGGATGCTAAGATTTGTACATGCGCAGGATGTGAAAATAATCTGATTGACGACCTATGTCTGGCCATTAGTTTGGGGGTGGAAAGAAGTGGACTTACTAAGCTTGGTTTCCAACAGTGAACAAAGACTCGACCAAAATATGTTGAGGAACCTTTTGTACCAATCTAAGGTGATGGTCTATGGTATCCCAAAAATGACCTCACACCCATTTGAATAAGAGCTTGGTAGTATTTGTTGCTATGATGCTCTTCTTGCAGGTTGTGATAATGGCCATCTTCAAAAACCGATAAACAACTACAAAAACAAAATCATTGTCGTTCTTGGTGGATAGAAGGCCATACATGTAATCCATCGAGATGGATTCCCAATTCTTCTTGAGAGTAGGAAGACGGGTGCATAAGCCTTGCTTCTTGATGGTTGGCTTGGAAATGGCACAGATAGTGCAAGATCTAATATACTTTTTGACATCTTATCGAATTTTTTGCCAATAAAAATGTTTCTGTAGAACGACCACAATTTTCTCCACACCAAAATGTCCTGCCATTCAACTATAGTGAGACTCCCAAATCATCTTTGCACGCTCACTTGTGGGAACACAAAGGTGGCCCATATGGCATAATAGTCCATCCTGGATGTGAAAATTGATTACATTCGCTCATGTACCCAAGAGTTGATAGGTGGTGTCAAAGTCAGGTTCACGTTAATAGAGTTGAGGCCACTCAAATGCCTCATGCCCATGGGAGTGGAGCATTGTGGTGAGTACAGCAATAGGACGGTGACTGAGGCAGTCACTGACACGATTTGTGCTCCTTGTTTTATACTTGATGTTGAGATGCAACTATTGTAGGTATGTGGACCACATTTGATGGCGGTTGTTTTGCAAATTCCCTTGTGTCTATATGAATTGAAGAGGCTTGTGATTAGTGTGGATGATTGTCTCCTTTCCCATAATGTAATGTTTCCATTGACGGCAAGCTTACACAATGGAATAAATTTCTTTGTCATAGGTAGGATATTTTTGGATAGTATATGAGTGTGTCTCATTATGGTATGCTATTGGATGACCATGATGAGTGAGAAATTCCCCTACAACATAGTTGGAGGAATTAGTCTCAATTTTGAACAGTTGTTGCAGATCAAGTAAGGAGAGTACTGGATCTGAGCACAAGCGATGTTTTAGATCATCAAATTCTTGTTGTTTTTCCTGCCCCCATGCAAACTTTTCCTTGCCAGTGCCCTTGGTTACTTGGTTGAAGGCCCGTGGAGTATGGTAGAATCCAAACATGAACCTTCAGTAGAAGTTGGCAAGTCCTAAGAAGATCTGAAGCTTGTTTAGTGTGGTTGGGGCTGGCAAGCCACAAATAACTTGGATCTTAGTTGGATCCACATGTACCCCATGTTCATCAACAATGTAGCCCAAGTATTGGACCCTGTTAATGCCAAAGGAGAAATTTTCCAAGTTTTCATATTGTTTGTGCTACCGTAGAGTGCTTAAAACTTGTTGAATATTCTACATGTGCTCCTCCCAAGTTCTATTAAATATGAGGATTTCATCTAGATATACCACCACAAAAGAGTTGGTGAAGGGTCTCAATACATCATCCATCAATATCATGAAAGTTGTTGGTGCATTTGTTAAGCCAAAGGGCATGACCAGCCATGCCAAGAGACCTTCTTTATATTTGAAAGTTGTCTTTCATACATCAGTTGGTTCGATGTGAACCTAGTGGTAGAAAAACTTTAGGTCAATCTTGTTGAATAATTTTCCCCCCTTGAGTTAGTCAAGAAGGTCATAAATTCGTGGAATTGGGTATCGGTTCCTGACTATGATTTTGTTTAATGCTTTGTAATCAATGCAAAGCCACCAGGTCTTGTCTTTCTTCTACACCAGCACAATCAGACTTCTAGAAGGGGAGGATATATGTTGGATGTGCCCCTTTTGAAGAAACTCTTGGATCTGGCACTTGTTTTTTTCATTTTCCATCAGAGAGCGATGATATATTGGTCCATTAGGCAACGGTGCACCAGGGGTTAAATCAATTCGATGCTTGACTTGGCAGTGCGTCGGTACCCTGGTGGGTGAGGAGAATATGGTCTTTGTATTCTTCCACGATCCCATCCACTTTCTTCTGCTACAAAGAGAGGCTTTGTGTAGAGGTCACGGATGTGGCGGTGGCCTTATTCTTACTATGAGCATGGATCACAAAGAAGACAAACTTCTCAGTCTATGAAATGACCTTATTGCATTTATTAGTAGAGATTAAATAAATAGTTGTAGTCGGTTCTACCTCTAGTATCCTATACAATTGTCTACCCAAAGTAATAATAACACTGCGGGGTCTAGACTCATACATAGCATGTCTCTTCGACAAATATGGTTGGCCTAAAATAAAATCACAAAGTTCAAGGGGAGAAATATCATACAATACCTCATCTTTGAAGGATTTGATGTTGTAGGGCAGACAACATTGTTGGCTAATGCGGAGATATCGTCCTTGGCGAATCCAACTGGTGGTGTAGGGTTGCAAGTGCGGTGTTATCGGCAGGTCCAACTGCTTGACGACCTTTGTTGAAATAAGCTTCTTCCGACTGCCACTATCGACAACGAAATGTAACGGAGTCCCCTTTACCCACATGTATGAGTGAAAAAGGCATTCCCCTTCCTATGGTTCTTTTGGTTCACTTGGTTGAACTTTGGTGGTAGCGACAGTGGAACCGGGTTCGGCATTGATGATCCGCTTCCCACTTTCTGTATTTTATTCAGAGTCAAAATCTTCCTTTGACTCAGAAGCTTTCATCTCGGCCACCAATGACTACTTGGAGCGACATTCTTCGGTGTTGTGCCAAGGGATTTTATGGTATTCACACCATTTTCCCATGTCCTTCCTCAACTTCTCAGTACCCTTCTTGGGTTGTGGCTTGGATTGGTTGTCCTGAGAGTGGCCATATTTTCTCTATACTTTGCTTTGTGGGTTGGGACTACCTTTTCCCTACTTCTTCTCTGAGGAGTTTGCAATTCCAAACTCTCGCCTCTTTTTCTTAAATTTCTACTCGATCTTGACAGCATATCTATAAGCTGCACCTAATGATGTGATGTCCAGAAAATCCATTTTTGTTTGAATGTATCTATGCAGAAATCTGTGGTATCTGAGCACCATATGTCATTCAGAGTCTTTGATACCCAATTTGGTACACAGGGTATGGAAAATATTGGTGGAATTTGGTACTGTATGGTCCCTTTCCTGATGCAGTGTGGTCCATCTTATGTACTAGTCCTTGTAGCTTCCAACATGGTAGTACTCTTCTTTAATGGAATCCCTAAAGGAATCCCATGTGGGGGAAACTGCAAATATTGAAGATTCCTCTATGGGCCTTTGCTTAGAGTAAGTATGCTACCAGTCCTTAACATGGGGGATGGCCTTGAGGAGTGCAGAAGTAATCTTTTCCCTCTTGGAAAATTTGTGGACTGAAAAATACCCTTTGAGCATATTCAACCATTTATCTACAACATCCACATATATCAGTCCTTCAAATAATGGAATATAAAAATTTACTTGCACATTGAAGGGGGTTGCATGACCGCTTGATGAAGATACGTCTCCTGTGGGCAATCATCGAAGGATTTGTGCAAAGTTGTCCATCATTTCATCCCTTTCTCACGCAAGGGATTCCTCGAGCAAAATTTTAAAAGGATATCCTGATCCATCATATTTCTTCTTGTCCCCCATGAGTTTTTGTCGAGCTCGGTGTGGCCGATCTTGCAAAGGATCGACTGGCTCAAGTCCCAACTTCTTGTACCCAGATCTTGTCAGGGACATGCACAAAGAAAAATAAATGAAGAGTAGACCGCTCTGATACCACTGATTCGGATTTATGAGCAGAATGAAAATAATAATAGAATGAATACAATAACATAGAGATATTGAAAACAACAACAGATATCCAGTGAACAATAACTTCTATCGAATAAATAAAATAGGTTGAAACTGTAAAATTGTAGAACTGAAAAAAACTTGCTCGAATGGTGGTAGTTATCTCTGAGAAGAGATGTGGCAGATACGTGCATCTGTCTGAGCAGAATGATTAAAATGAGGCTCCAGAGGCCTTTTTAAAATTACTCATGAATATCAAAACCCTATACATCCAAAATCCTAACCCTAGGAGATGAAACCCCAAAAGTTATGTGGACCTCGATGGGTAAGTTGGTACCTCAACTTCCCAGGGTTGTAACTTTTGCATACGACCTTCATTTTAGACGTGTGATAGCCCGTTGGAGAGGTATTTTCAATAACTACACATTATTCTATCAAAATTCAAATTTTTCCAAAGTTTGATTGTGGAAACCCCAAAAACAAATGTTTGGGCCCCCAAAATGACCCTGGAAGTACAGAAAGATGTACTGACATGAAAACATCCAAAATAAGCCATTTGGATTAGGTGGGAGTCAACCAATCTCCACCTGGAAGTTGTGTAAGGACTCAGACATCCCAAAAATTATATAACTCACAATTTCAAAGAATTACAGAAGAACGTGATGAACTAAAAACTATTAAGAGGAGCGAGTTGGAATAGGTGGGTGGCCCCCAATATCCACCTGGATCAGTCCTCCCCCCTTAGGAAGAAATGGTCTCCATTGCATTAAGTGCCCCCATCAAGTGAGAAAAATTCTACTGAATTTGGCCCCGGGTGAGCCACTTGCCTTGGTGTAGGAGTTTCCCAGCCTTGACAACCCAATAAAGTTGGATCCTCTACTATTGAGTTCCCTTGACCTATGTGTCCACTATATGATTAGTGGATGCATGTTCCATGCAGTTAGGGTTGAGCTCTATTGGTGTCAATTGTTATGCGATCATTGAGGTGTCCAATAATGGTGGAAAATATGGTCGAAGGAGGTCCATATTGAACACTGGGTGTAAGCCAAGGAAGGGTGGAATGTTGAGCTCAAAAGTATTGCTACCCATAGTCTTGGTGATAGTGTATGGCCCATAGTGAAGTGGGTGGAGCTTTCGATGGGGCCCTGTAAGGTGCTCTTTCTGAAAATGTAACCAAACCTTGTCTCCCACTTGAAACTGGTGTGGTACCCAATGTTGATCATGGCATTTCTTGTACTTAGCATTGGCTTTCTGCAAAATCTCATGGACCTATTGGCAGATGTGTTGAAACTGCTCAATGAATCTAGTGGCTTTGTTGGACTCAGACTGAACATGGGAATATTTTTCCTATGTGGTTGCAAGAGGTAGTGCAACATCAATGGGACCCAAGGGGTGTAATCCAAGCCCCACCTAAAATAGGCTATGGATAGTGGAGATATGGAGATCCATGTTGTAGTTGTGTTGAACATAGGGAAGACTCTCATCCTATGTATGTAGATGCGTAGAGTTGTACATGTGTAGGATGTGCACAATCATCTAATTGACGACCTCTGTCTATCCATCGATTTGGGGGTGGAAAGAAGTGGATTTAGTGAGCTCGGTGTCCAACAGTGACCAAAGACTCAACCAAAATGTGTTGAGGAAATTATTGTCTCAATCTAAGGTGATGGTTTGTGGAATCCAAAAATGGACCCACACCCATTCGAAGAATATCTTGGTAGTATATGTCTTTGTGATGCTCTTCTTGCAAGCTGTGATAATGGCCATCTTCGAAAATCGATCAACCACCCAAAATACACAATCATTGTCGTGCTTGGTGGATGGAAGGATAAACATGTAATCTATCAAGATGGATTCCCAAGGCCTCTCAAGAGTAGGAAGAGGGGTGTATAAGCCTTGCTTCTTGATGGTCAGCTTGGCAATGGTACAAGAAGTGCAAGATCTGATATACTTGTTGATGTCTTGTCGAAATTTTGTCTAGTAAAAATGTTTCTGTAGAACGACCACATGTTTCTCGATGCCAAAATGTCATGCCATCCAACTATAGTGAGCCTCCCAAATCAGCTTTTCACACTCGCTTGTGGGAACACATAGGTGGACCCGATGGCATAACAGTCTATCTTAGATGTGAAAATATGTGGCATTTTCTCCTATACCCAAGAGTTGATTGGTGGTGGCGAATTCATAGTAATTTTGATAGAGTTGGTGCCACTTGGATGCCTCATGCCCACATGAATGGAGCATTGTAGTGAATTTAGCAGCGGGAGGGTGAGTAAGGCAGACATCGACACGATTTGTGCTCCATGTTTTATACTTAATGTTGAGATGGAACTTCTGTAGGTATGTGGACCACTTTTGATGGTGGTCGTTCTACAAATTCCCCTGTGTTTGTATGAACTGGAGAGGCTTGTGATCAGTGTGGATGATTGTCTCCTTTCCCAGAATGTGATGTTTCCATTGACAATAGGCTTGCACAATGGAATACATTTTTTTGTCATAGGTGGGGTATTTCAAGAAAGTATCTGAGAGTGTCTCACTACGGTATTCTACTGGATGACCATGTTGAGTGATAATTTCACCTACAACATAGTCGGAGGCACCAGTTTCAATCTTGAATGGTTGGTTCAAATCAGATAAAGACTAGGAGAGTACTGGATCTGAGCACAAGCGATGTTTCAGATCAACAAACCCTTGTTTTTGTGCCTGCCCCCATGAGAAAATTTACTTGCCACCTCCCTTGGTTACTTGGATAAGGGCCCATGCAATCTAGGAGAATCTCAACATGAACGTTCGGTAGAAGTTGGCAAGTCCCAAGAAGCTTTGAAGCTCGGTTAGTGTGATCGGGGTTGGCTAGTCATGAATGACTTAGATCTTAGCTGGATCCACATGTACCCCATGCTCGTCAACAATTTATTCCAAGTGTTGGACTCTGTTCATGCCAAAGGAGAATTTTTCCAGGTTGGCATATAGATTGTGTTGTTGTAGAGTGCCCAAAACCAAATGAATATGTTGCATGTGCTCCTCTCATTTTTTGTTGAAGATGAGTATTTCATCTAGATATACCACCACAAAATACTTGGTGAAGGGTCTCAAAACATCATCCATAAATCTCATGAAATTTGTTGGTGCATTTGTTAAGCCAAATGGCATGACCAGCCATTCAAAGAGACCTTCTTTAGATTTGAAATTTGTCTTCCATACATTAGTTGGTTCAATGGGAACCTGGTGGTGGCCAAACTTTAGGTTAATCTTGTTGAAGATATTTTCCCCCTTGAGTTGGTCAAGAAGGTCATCGATTTAGGGAACTAGGTATCGATTCCTAACTGTGATTTTGTTTAATGCTCTATAATCAATACAGAGCCACCATGTCCCGTCTTTCTTATGAAACAACACAATCAGGCTTCTGCAAGGGGAGGAATTCGGTTGGATGTGCCCCTTTTGAAGCATCTCTTGGATCAAGTGCTTGTTTTCATCATTTTCCATCAACGAGCAATGATAGATTGGTCCATTAGACAGCGGTGCATTGAGGGTTAGAT
>JASDQU011506856.1:28291-41465 GCA_032191745.1 Picea mariana
TCAAAGTCGCGATAGGAAAAGTTGCGATAAATCCTAATCGCGTGCCACGTACCCCTCCTTGATCGGACGGCCTGGATCATTTTGGTGAGACTGTGGGCCCGGGTCCTGGACGCCTTCGGCACTTCACGTCTCACGGCTGGGAGGGGGCTGCTCCTTGTGCTTAAAAGTTATGAAAGGTGAGGTGGCGACATAGCCTAATCGCACACCACGTACCCCTCCTTGATCGGACAGCTTGGATCATTTCGGCGAGACTGTGGGCCCGGGTCCTGGACACCTTCGGCACTTCGCGTCTCGCGGCTGGGAGGAGGCTGCTCCTTGTGCTTCAAAGTCACGATGTGCGAAGAGGCGATAGAGCCTAATCACGTGCCACACATCCCTCTGGATGGATGGTCCTGATCATCTTGGCAATATTGTGGGCCCAACTCCTGAGCGCTTTCGGTGCTTCGCGTCTCGCAGCTGGGAGGAGGCTGATCCTCGTGTTTCAAAGTCACGATGCGCGAAGAGGCGATAGATCCTAATCACGCACCATGTGTCCCTCTCTGATCGGACGGCCCTAAACATCTCGGTAATATGGTGGGCCCAAATCCTAGATGCCTTCGGCACTTCGCGTCTCGGGGATACTAGTTGCAGAGGAAAAGCATTTCAAGGTCGCGATGGGCGAAGCTGCGACAAAGCTCGATCGTGTGCCACGTACTCCTCCGGGATGGACGGCCTGGATCATTTTAGTGAGATTGTGGGCCTGATTCCTGTGATAAACATGGCGCAACTCCATTGGCCTCAAATTTCTGCCGACCGACGATCTGCTCCATCGATTGATCCTCGCCGCTAAATACTGGAGCCACCCGCCTACTTACAATTTAATCCTGAAATGGATTTTCTGCATTGCACAGTGCACTCATGGCTGTGACCTTGGACAAAATGCATATGTTAGGTTCTTTAAGCCCCATTTCTTCGCATTTACGCCATGGGCTCGGATCCTGGAGAGAAAACACTCCCTTGCAAGAATTTTTGCTAACAAGGTGAATATATAGAAATGTTTTTTATGTAACTTGTCTAAAAGCATGTTTTATGGTAGTAGGCAGATTTATGAATAGCAGTAAATGGTGAAGCGGTGTTTCTATAAGAACAATAGGTCTCATTTTTTGGAGACTTATAACATGAGGTCTCATTTTCTATTAATCATCTCAAAATCAAATATTTTTTATAATAAAATTGTTTTAATATTTGATTTGTGTTTTTATATAATGGTTGCATTAATGCATTATCCAACGAATTACACCTCTATTATTTGTAACAATGTAAATCATCCATATATTATTTAATCATCAATGCAACATTTTACAACATTTGAAAATGTAATAAAATAAGAAACCCATTTTATTATATATGAATAAGAGACCCATCATCATATAAAATGGGATAACATAAAGGTCCACAATAATCAAAATGCAACCAATGTGTAATTGTTACACTTATTGGTAACATGTCCTCATGCAATTAGGACATTATGTCAACTAAAATAAACAAAATCCCTTATTTTCACAAACAACTATTCCAAAACATACAACTTGCAATGACATTCAATTATATTGATGTTTATTCATCACTTGAACTAATGTAATCACTCGAGTTGAGTGCATGCCTCATTTCTTCATCACTTGTAGGTGATATTCTACTTTATTTATTTAAACTAATGTTTTCTTCATCGAATTGTTTTTTTATGATCTACATGTTCATGTTTCATCTACAAACATAGAAATGAAGTGTAATAAGTAAATTTGCATTATATATATAGTTAAATATACATGATTGCGTAAATCAAAAGTGTGTCATAGCAACGAGTGATTCATAAACAATACACATGCTTTTGAAGTCATGTCGTGTCTCAAAATCTCTTATGTTGGCTGCTCTCCATACTTTGTTTTTTGCATGTTTAATACGCCATGAAAAAGAAGAGTGAATATAATTAATATAAAGTTCCTTATTGTTCCATTAACTATAAAATAAGGGAAGCTAAGCAACATAGATACTTACAAATTGTTCAATTAAACCTTGATACTTTGACATATACTCACAACCCTCACTTAACCTAATCCGAATTGGATCCAACAAGAACAATTGGCTATCGGCACAAGCTCTAAAATGATCAGAACATGCAAATTTTAAGGCTATGGACGAAGAAGGATATCAAATTGTTGGTGTGAAGGGCCCCGTGCCATCACGATTGGTGTCTACCATTGTATGTAATGTAGTCTAAACTCGAATTTATATGTAAATTCAGGTAGTATGTTGTTGTATACAAGAAATAATGAGACTTTCATGGGACCTTTACCACGTGGGAGAGAAGACAAGAAAATGCAGAAAAGAAGGAGAAATGGACTGGAGAGAAGTTGAATCATTGGGGATGCCTGGCCTTCTAACTATCTTCCCAGTCAATTCAGTCTTCTATATCATGTTTCCCCACAATGAGAAAGGGGTTATTTGGTTGTGAATGATGTAAAGAGGCTACCTAGATGTCACCAAGGAGCATATAATGAACCAAAGAGCCCGTAACTTTCCCGTTGTTGTATAATAAATATCTTGGTCGAAGCCAAAAGAATGTTGGTTTTCCTGTTTCGGTTTCCAGGGTAAATTCTAAGTTTTGTGTGTGTGTTTGTCGTATTTGAATTTCATTGTCTATGGGTGGAAATGTCGGCATTGTAATTCAATGAATGGTCAATGGAGTATATTGTAATTAATGTTTGTCTACATATTTTTTAGCAAAGATAAATATGTGCAAGTTATTTTTCAAGCTCGTTCTTCCTTTCATATGGTTCCTATGAGCCAATAAGCCAGACCAACCATTATTTGACCATGCTCGTACATTCATTCTGAAATGGAAAATTGATGGCCCTCCTTCCAGATTTGCTTCTATTTACTTGAGGGTTTCTAATTTTGTTTTATGAGTTGTTGGGGATTTTCTCTCACTCCCAGAGTCGAGTTTACTTCTATCCAGTTTACACACCTTTCTCGTAGGTCATGCTTCATGTTCTCGACTTTGTCGAGGTGTTTTCCTTTTACCATAATTCATATACAGATCATCCTTCAAAATATGGGGTTGTTTGTGTGTTTATTTACTACTCATGAACCATATACATGTTTTTACAACTCCATCAGCAACCAATTTCACCTGAGGCATTTTTCTCTGCTATTGAATGTTAAACTCCCCCTCCAAATTTCTTTTTCTTGTTGTTGGTTACCAAAATAGTCCTAGACGTTTTAATGATATTATCGGTTGTCGAAATTCGCTTTGCAAGGATTTTCCCTCACTATTGGTTGTTGAGTTTTCCCTTTGGATATTTGGTTTATTCGTTGGTCATCCCATTCTGACTGGGTTGTCATTTGGTCGATTTCCTCTTCCTTATTCAATTGATAGCAGTTTCTAGTCGATTAGATATGCCCATTGATTGATTAGGTCTTCATTGGGTCGATTTGGCTCACTTGGTTGACTGGAATTCCATTCGACTCAACTTGGTCTATTTTCCTTTCGTCCAACTTGACTTCTAGGGAGTCAATACCCTCATAATTTGATTGAATTGACTTTGGTTTGACCAGTCAAGTTTCCATAACTAGATGAGAGATAATATTATATTTTTCTTAAAAATACTTCCATGTTGCTGAAAAGGTGAGGCCATAAGCCTCTCGTTTACAGATCAGATGGTACTAGAGCAGAAGTTTGAATGGATTTAGTGAGACCTATATGGTAAGTACTCGCAATGATTACAAAATAAAGGGACGATATTTGTTGCTAGGGCTAGAGCGAAGTAGAGCATCAAGAATGTCAGGAGAATATTATGGAGGAGAAGAGGAATAATATCCCAGGTTCAGGTTGGATCAATTTGAGCATATTTTGGCCACCTTGAAATCGATGGTGTCACAACTATTTGCAATTAATATCTAAGAAACACCATCAATAAAGGCTTGTCATGAAGGCCCAAAGAAGGAAAAAAATAAGCCAGAGACATAGCGTAAGACTGAGCCAGAGATGGGAGAATGCAGCTATAGCAAGACACGAGTGTCATTCCATGTGGAGGTCAAGGTGGACATCAATCCATGTGTTGGTCAAGTGGATTCTATCAGGCTAAACCAATCGCTACAAAAAGATGGAAGTATACTTCAGTGAGCATGAAGTAACTAGAAAAAAAATATTGTTTTTTCTCGGTTGAAGATTGAAGGCCATGCTTTGGCATGGAGAGAGAGTGATGCAGTAAGAATAGCACTAGGAAATGAACCACCAATGATGGATTAGGAGGATTTCAAGTACATGATCAAATCCCATTTTTACCCAATAGGATATGAGGAACACCAACAAATAGTATCGCATTAGTTCAGGCAGAGACAAGGACAATCAATGCAGAAGTTCATGATAGAGTTCAGGAAGAGAGAAATTAAAATCGGAACCTCTCTCAAAAGGCTGAACATGTTAGTTAATTTTTTGGGGGAAATTTTACCTCATATTTGTAGACAATTGATTCTATTTAGACCAAATACGATTGATGATGCCAGTATTCAAGCACAGTACCTCGAGGGAGACAAGTGGAAGCATGCACAAGAAAGTAGAACCACAAGAGCAAAAGAAGTAGAAGAAAAAAAAATAAAAAGTGGAATGAGAAAAAGATCGTAGAAGAAACACAAGAATAAATGATTTTGATCCAAAAATGTAAAGGATGTGATCGAAAGGGACACACCGAGGAAAATTGTTGGAAATTGCACCCAGATAGCACCCCAAATATTTCCAAAAAAATAAGAAGAACGCAGTGATATCAGTGGATGTTGAGGAACATATGGATAGCACCTTAGACCCAGAAGGGAATATTAATTTCACTAATATTTAGAAATAGGTAGCATTAGTTGGTTGCAGACACAACGAGGAGAAGGCGATGACTGAACTTTTCTACATTAAAATTCACATGAAGCAGAACAAGGTGGATTGTTTTTTTGATCTTGGATCACAATCCAACTTGAGCTTTGCGCAAATAGTTGAGAATATTGGTCTAGAGACTCAATATCATCCACATACATACCCCCTAGGCTGGGAAAGTAAAGATGTGGAATTGAAAGTGAGCAAGCAGTGAAAATTTAAGTTTTCCATCAATCAAAACTTTGTTGATGAAGTAGTTGCAAATTTGATCCCTCTTGATATATGTGGATTCATATTGTAAATACCATACTTGTATGTAATGGATTGCATTTTTAGAAGGAAAGGGAACTACTATATGTTGTGGTGAATTCCCCATGTGGACAGGTGAAATCACCCTTGGATAATGAACCCTTCTTTGATTCAAGACAGAAGGGAAACAAATGGTAACTACTTTCTTTTTAGATCTATTTCTACAAGTAGGATAGAAAAGAGAAATGGATAGCACACATTTTTACAATGGTTTTCCTTGCTTCTCCATCCTTTTGACCTTGATGTCCAAGATCCTAGGCACAAGAAAATACCTACAAAAGAACAAGATGAGATCCCTTTCTTCCGCACTATAATGTTAAGTAAAAATAGATCTATCTACGATTATTTTTACAATAATAGACATGTAAATACTTAGACGCACAAAAATGAAAGCAATAGGCCAAGTTATCTATTGATGGAAAGCAATAATGAAGCACTTGCAATCAAATTTGATGTTGTAGCAACCTCCTCCAAGCTCTTTGTTCCATCCCCTTTGTATCTCACACAATCATAAGTATGATGTTCTTCAATTCTCTCCCTTTTCATCTTGGAATGCACTCATTATATAGGAGTTGGAGGCTTAACCACCATGAAGTATTTTGGGAAATGGTTGAATATTTAGCTCCATAATTTTGGATTGAGTCTACCTAATATGGATCCATGAGATATGATCTGAATCCTTGACCTCGTCTTCTCAGAACTAACTCTTAAAATAAGGTGGGTTAGCCATTACTCCCTCTAACCACTTCAACGCTCCCCCAACATTAATCATAGAGCGTTGGCAATGCTCCCTATACATGGGCAGGGAAGAATTGACAAGATTTCAATGCTCCCTATACATGGGCAAGGGAGTGTTGACCTTCAAAAATGGTCAATATATCATGGTAAAAGGCATTGTTTCAACTTTCTCATGATGATTTCTTTTCCTCCACGATGACTAGGGATTATGACAAATGTTATCACATGGTAATAAAGTTGCAACACTTAATAAAGTGCATGTGACAATTAGTAAGGTGCATACAACACTTGATGAAGTGCATGCGACACTTAGTAAGGTGCATACGATTTTGATAAAGTGCATGTGACACTTAGTAAGGTGCATACGACACTTGAAAAAGTTCATGCGACACTTACTAAGGTGCATACAACACTTGATGAGGCGCATACGACACTTAAGTGTGATATTTAGGTGTGTAACAGTATAGGCTAGTCAAGGATGGAAAAATGTGTTCCATAAATGCACAAAAGCACAAAGCTAATCTCTCTATGATCAGTGCTCATCAGGAAAGAAGAATCATGGGATGTACAAAGAATTTTTTCTTGTTGTTCCTAAGAGTAGGAAAGAAACAATGATAAGGAAGGGAGTTATATATGAAGGCATCCTTGGAAGGATGTAGTGGAAAACAAAGTCAACAAATACAAAAATTTATTGAATCCTACAAGAAAGTGTTTCAAGAGCCTTAGGGACTGTCACCCAAGAGAGAGGTTGAACACGAGATTCAATTGTTTTTGGAGTCACAATTGCCTAACATAGGATTGCATAGGTAGTCCATCACTAAAGAAGATGAAGTAAAGAAGTAGTTGTATTAGTTATTGGAACAGGGAGTCATTGGACCCAGTACATCACCATGTGGTTCACCCATCATCATGGTGCCAAAGAAAGATGGAACCTGGGGAATGTGCATTGACCATCGTGCCCTGAATAAGAACACCATCAATAATAGATATCATTTTCCAAGGATTGATGACTTGTTGGATCAAGTGCAATTGTAGTACTTATTGGAGCAGTGATTCATCAAACCCAGTACATCACCATGTGATTCACCCATCATCATGGTTCCAAAGAAATATGGAACCTGGGGAATGTGCATTGACTATCACACCCTGAATAAGAACACCATCAATAATAGATATCATTTTCCAATGATTGGTGACTTGTTGCATTAATTGAAACAAGCCAAATTATTCACTAAGTTGGACCTCAAATCAAGCTACTACCTAGTGAGGATCAAAGTGGAAGACAACGGAAGACAATGTTCAAAACAAGACTAGGTTTGTACAATTGGTCAGTACTTCCTTTTGGATTATCCGATGCACCTAAAACATTTATGTGACTAATGAATTATGTGATACTCTCATTCATTGACTCTTTTGTAATAGTATATCTATATGACATACTAATCTTTATAAATACTTGGCAACAACACCTCTCACGTGTGACGCAAGTACTAGAGAACTTTAGGAAGACTTAGTTGATTTCCAACTTATAGAAACATGTGTTTGGAAAGACTTCCTTGATATATCTTGAACATGTGATTGGAGGAGGAGAGATGAGGGTAGATCCCGAGAAGATTGCACCCATCACCCAATGGCCTATTCCCACCAATATGACAGAGGTCATGAGTTTCATGGGAGCATCTCAATATCTAAGAAAGTTCATTGTAAACTTATCTACAATAGCAACACCATTGCATGCCATGAATTCCAAAATAAATATATTTCATTGGGGTAAGACACAGAAAAGATTATTTGAATACTTGAAGAAGAAAATAATTGATTATTTGGTGTTATCCATGCCAAATTTGTAGCGACCTTTTGAGCTAGAGACTAATGCTAGTGGATATGCATTAGGAGAAGTACTCGTGCAAGGAGGAAGGCCTGTGTGTTACCATTCAAAGTTGTTTCATGGATAATTTCTTGACTACCCCATATATGATAAGGAGCTCTTTGTGATTGTACAATCAGTGAATAAGTGGAAGCATTACCTCTTGGGAAAACAGACCATCATACACACGTATCATCAACCCCTTCATAATATACAGAGTCAGAGAAAGATGCAGTAGGTGATTCATTAAAAGTGTTTAGGCTTTTTGCAGGAATTTCATCTATTGATTAAGTACAAGAAAGGGTCCATGAATAGGATAGAAGACATGCTCTCTCGACCACCACTAAAGAATATTGTAGCAATGGAAATGATAATCTAGCTTGATCCTTTTACTCATGAACTTATAAGTGAATATTATGAGGGAGATAAATATTTTAGAGGAGTATACAAGTAGTTGAAGGAGAGGTTGTTCATTGTCATGGAAGGAAATGAATACCACCTCAAATATGGGTTGTTGTACAAGTTGTAAAATTTATGCATACACTGGGACAAAAGAGTTTAGTTGATAAGAGAAGCACACACTTATAGGGTTGTTGAGAATTTTTGCATGACAAAGATAGTGGATAATATGCAGTGGTATGTGCATTGGCCAAAGATGTAGGAGCAAGTGGTAAATTTTTTTATAGTTTGTGTTCTTTGTAGCACTATCAAGCCAAGCAACCAAAAACTTAGCATGTACATGTCATTTCTAGTTCCTAATAGACCTTAGGAGAGAATCTCCATGGATTTTGTTGGAGGTTTTCCTATGACTCATAGAGGCCATAACTACTTTTTTCGTTGTGGTAGACTCCTTCAGAAAAATGTGTGTGCTCATTCCATGTAAGAAAAAAATATATCATTGAACTATACTTCAGCGATGTATGGGTACATTTCAGATTGCCAACCTCCATCATATCTGATCGGGACAGCAGGTTATTGGATAGATTTTGGATATAATTTTGGGAGAGAATGGATACCAATTTGAATAACTCTGTGACTACCTTCCATCCTCAAATAGATGGATAAATCGAGGTTGTTAATAGAACATTGGTACAATTGTTGAGATGTTACAATAAAAAACATCCAAAGACTTCGGACGAGTAGATATTCTACATTCAATACTCCTACAACATATCAATTCATTCTTCCACCAATAAGTCTATTTTCAAGGATTTTTTTGGTTGAATACCTCCTTCACCATTTGATATTTTGTATGGATAGCAGAAAGAAGAAGAAAGGATTCAAGGAGAATAACAAAAGGTAAGCTCATTTATGGACAAGATTAGGCAGATACATCTAAGGGTTCAGGAGTAGCTCGAGAAGATCCAACAGTTGTACAAAGACAGGCATGATCAACATAGGGAGGATCAAAAATTCCATGTTGAATACAAGGTGTGGCTCTACCTCTGTAAGGAATGATTTCAAGGAGAAACAAAGAAACTCAATCCCCTTGGATATGGCCCATTTGAGATCATTGAACAAGTGAATGAGAACACCTTCATGTTGAAACTTCCACCTTACATGCAGATCAACTCAGTGGTGAACGTGGAATATTTGAAGTTGTTCGAACCCTCTGTTATAGCAAGATTTGCCTCACCCCATGAAACTTTATCATAAGGCCTTTTCAATTTCCCTATGCATAATTGAAGTCCCCTTTCGCACTTACCAGAGCTAAAAATCATATTTTTCCACATATACACGCCCTACCAGTTATACAACATGTGTATACACAAGGTTCACCACTACAGCCCACATACATCGAGTTTGGTGCTCAAAATTAAAAATTGTGTTGGGTTTCCATGTCACATCACTAGATCCATGATCCTTGACCTTCCATATACTAGAAACGTGTTGACTTGACTCTTCAGTTACATTTGAAGGCTATAAATGGGCCATATCCAAACTGTGGAAGGGGAGAGAATTCAACTTTTGAGAGCAAAGTTACACTGGAGAAATTATTCACTTCATATTGAGTCTGCATCCCTTTGTCCTTTAAATTTTGAACACATTGTTCAGCCCCCAAGATTTTCCCTCTTTGATGGAGAACCTCATTGTCTCACTTATATGAGCTTGCCTTTGGTGGAGTATTGAAGTGGTGGAGGCCCACCTGGAAGGGACTTAGTTTCTCAGTTCTAAGACGTGTCGACATGGAAGTTTGTTATTTATACACTTCTGTTGATCATATTTTAATAGAAATACTCTTTTCTCATCCAATCAATATCTTTCAAATATTTGAATTATTATTCCATGGGCATATTTGTTATGAATGTTGATGGATTATTCTATTATATGTGCTAACAATATATATTATCACCATATGCTTGTGTATCTTGGTTGTTGAGGACAAGTTGTAGGTATAAAGCTTTGATTCAAGTGCTCAATGGTGGTCTTCATCAAACGTCCGGACAAGGTAGGCTCTTTATCTTGTCTTGTTAGCATTTTCGTTTATATAGCATATTTGGGATTAGAGATGATTTATGCAGTCATTTCATCTGTTGTAGTTTACCCCTTGCCATAGAGTGATTTTTCTCGTAACACCCTCCATGTTGGATGAGGAGGAACAATATTAGGTTATTCCTATTGTTGAATACCTTACACCTCATGGAATTGAGGAGTTGAAAGAAGACACAGTTCTACAACACAATGACTAAACAATTCATAGAGGATGGCAAGAAATGTGGTATATTGGTCTCAAAGGACAGACTGCAAGGAAAGTGAAGTGGTATGAGAGGAACCATATTGCAAGCAGGTTCCTTCATCTATCCTTGGATGCTTTTGGAGACCAAAATCTTCCCAATGGGGAGGTTTGATCTGAATTGGATCCGACAAGAACATTTGGCTATCAGCACAGGCATTAAGATGATCACCACGGGAAAATTTTAAGGCTATGGATGAAGAAGAATATTAACTTCTTGGTGTGACGGGCCCCATTCCATCACGATTGATTTCTACCATTATATGTAATGTAGTCTAAAGTTGAATTGATATGTAAAGTAAGGAAGTATATTGTTGTGGTATCTGCCATTTCTAGGTATAACTAAGAAGATGATGTCTTGAGGCCCTCAAGTTGCAGACATGGAGTACCTAGTATTCCCAACTCCTAGGGATAACTAAGGAGATGATGTCTCGAGGCCCGCAGGTTGCAGACATGGAGTACCTCTTATTCCCAACTCCTATGGATAACTAAGGAGATGATGTATCGAGGCCCTTAGATTGTAGACATGGAGTACCGAGAGACGGCTTGACCAGCAGTTGCATAGACAGAGACCCACCTCACCACCACATCTCCAGGTTGATCACGACGGTATCCACCACATCAGCTCACCTCCATAAGATATTGGGTTTTTCTCCATGAGGTACAAGTCAGGTATTATGGTGACTGACATTTCAATATTTGAGGAATTTGAGTTTGTTACATACATTACTGGTTTTGATTATGTGACATTTTCTTGGACATTATGCTCTTTTCCCTATTTCACTTTGGTGGTTGACATTGTGCACTAGTAAGTGGGTCACCCTTCAGGATAGGTATGCTACTGGGAGGTCCTTTTTGACAAGTCATCATACCATTACCAACCATACTTGTCACTTTCCACACTTCATCTCCTCACCTTTTGGGTTTTTTGGGTGTATTGATTCAAGAAGGGGTTGTCCCTCACTTCATGGGAAGAAGGGGATGAAGGCCCAGAGGCTTGTGGATGAAAAAAGATAAGAGAAAAACCGTTAACCTTCTATATGCTCGCCCAGGGATCCCAAGGACAATGAAATTCCTCTCATAAAAAAAACTAATGGGGTCTGTTAGCACTAAGAGTCACCCTAAAATTCCAAGAGGATAAGCCCAGTTCCCATCAAAATGTTTGGTGGATGTTGTTTTTATGAGTGGAGTTCAAATGGAAAAAACTCAGTACAAGAATACAGAAACTGGACAAGAAATGCACAGGGAAGTGAGGTCCTCATTAACTTCAGTCAGTGATTTGAGTTTAAGGGTGAGCAGAAGGAAGACTTAGTGAGAGAGGTGAACAAGACTACTATCAACATATGGCCTTCAAGGAGCTTGGTGAAGAAAAACTTAGGTTCAAGAGCACACTTGAACTCAAGTTTCAAACACTGAAATATGGCACAGCAGCATAATAATCAAACCTACATTACCATGCAACTACAACAACTCGACTGGATCCTCCATGCCTGAGCCTTTCAGCATAAGGGGAAATAAGATAACAAATAAGATGACTAAAACTAGTCACAGCACTACTGTAATCAAACCTACATTACAATAGAACTGCAACCCTTGACTGGATCCTCCATGCCCGAGTGTTTCAGCAAAGTTTGAACAAGAGATGAGGGAAATTGATTTCCATTAATGAGAAAGTCTCAAATTTGATACATAACCAGAGAACAGTTATGGCCTCAAAAATTACATAGTAGGGAGCTATTCTCAACCATTCGACGACCATAACAAAATATCAAACTGGTCTATTTATACTCAAATTAGTCCACAACTGCCAGGAGTGATCTGGCCATTCCACTCAATGCTTTAAGTCTGCGTGCCTCTTTGTCAAACTATATGTTTTTTCTCCTATAAGACACAATATCTGGTCAATATGGACCTACAAGACGAAACCACCCATGTTGTACCCGGGCAGACAGCCCTATCCCTTTAGCCATGGATTTTAGGCTTCCTAATTAAGGACTGAGCTGAGGTTTCAACTATGAGTCCTTTTCCATTAACCGAAACCATCTTGGGATCGGAGAAGTGATTTGATGAATAGGGGCGACCATGTGCCTCTCATGGATTGGTTGATGAAAAGTAGGTGGCCGCAAAAAACCAATACTTGTTCATTGGTTGAGCCCCCTCGAGATCGGGATGTGACTTGACCGCTAGGAGGAGGCCACATGTCGTTGTCAGATATGACGTTGTAAGAGTGCATGATTTCAGGGCCAAACAAAGTGGTTTGGACCCAGACCACTTTCGGGCCCAAAATACACTGCCTCTCGCCACATAGCCACACCCCAAAACCACGGTTTGGATTTTGGCCCACCCTTCGGGTTTTAACGACCACGCAGCTTGTGGCGCTGAAATGAAGTATGGCCATCGATCTGACCGCTGTCTGCAATCTGGGCATGTCGGCTATTTTTAGCACCCCAGCCAAATTTTATCTACCTGCCAACTGTGAAATCCCTCCAAACATGCTTAGAGGTGGAGCTAAATTGAACTAGGGGGGGATCTTGTTGCTGAAAACTGTAGTTGTCTGCTACCTGCACTCATGGTTTTCACCTACGACCCTGGACATTTTCTTATGATAAGATTGGCTCCACACGGG
>JASDQU011506858.1:14513-31547 GCA_032191745.1 Picea mariana
AGGTATTTTTGAGAACTACAAATTACACCATTAAACTTTGACCCCGTCTAAAGTTTGATTGTGGCAAGCCAAAAAAACACTATTTAGAGCCCAAAAACGGCCCTAGAAGTACAAAACGATGTGTTGACATAAAAACATACAAACAAAGCCAGTTAGATTAGGTGAGAGGCCACCAGTATCCACCTGGAAGGTGTAGAAACCACAATTACAAAGAAGTATAGAAGAATGCGTTGAACTAAAAATTGTCAAGAGGAGCGAGTTGGAATAGGTGGGTGGCCACCAATATCCACCTATATCAGTCCTCCCCCCTTAGGAAACAATGGTTTCCATTGTGTGCAGTTCCCCCATCATGTGAGTAAAATTATATTGAATTTAGCCTCGGGTGAGCCACTTGCCTTAGTGTAGGAGATACGCTGCCTTAACAACCCAATAAAGTTGGATCCTCTATTGGCGAGTGCCCTTGACCTGTCTGTCCACTATCTGATCAGTGGATGCATGTTCCATGCAATCAGGGTCGATCTCTGTTGGTGCCAGTTGTTCTACGATCTCTGAGGTGTCCAATAATGATGGAAAATATGGACAAAGGAGGTCCACATTGAACACTAGGTGCAAGCCAAGGAAGGGTGGAGTGTTGAGCTCAAAATAATTGCTACCCACAGCCTTGGTGATAGTGTAAGTTCCACAGAGAAGTGGGCGGAGCTTCTGATGGGCCCCTCTAAGACGCTCTTTCTTCAAATGTAACCAGAGCTTGTCTCCCACCTGAAACTGGTGTGGTACCCTATGTTTATCATGGCATTACTTGTACTTAGCATTGGTTTTATGCAAAATCTCATGGACATGTTGGAAAATGTGTTGAATCCACTCAATGAATTTGGTGGATTTATAGGTCTCATACTAAACATGGGAAGAGTATGTTTGTGGGGTTGCAAGAGGTAGTGCAACATCAATGGGACCCAAGGGTTGGAATCCCAACCCTACCTAAAATGGTCTATGGCCGGTGGAGCTATGGAGAGCCTCGTTGTAACTGTCTTGAACATAGGGGAGACTCATATCCCATGTACGTGGATGATTAGACTTGTACATGTGCAGGATGTGCACAACCATTCGATTGACAAACTTTGTTTTTCCATCAGTTTGGGGGTGGAAAGCAGTGGATTTAGTGAGCTTGGTGTCCAATAGTGACCAGAGACTTGACCAAAATGTGTTGAGGAACCTATTGTCTCAGTCGAAGATGATGATCTGTGGTATCCCAAAATGGACCCACACTCATTCGAAGAAGAGCTTAGCAGTATCTACCCTTGTGATGTTCTTCTTGCAGGTTGTGAGGACGGCCATCTTCAAAAACTGATCAACTACCACAAATACACAATCATTTGCTTACTAGGTGGATGGAAAGGCCAGACATGTAATCCATCGAGATTCATTCCCAAGGATTCTTGGGAGTAGGAAGTGGGGTTTATAAGACTTGCTTCTTGATGGATGGCTTGGAAATGGCATAGGTAGTGCAAGATATGATATGCTTGCTTATGTCCTGTCAAAGTTTTGACCAATAATTTTTTTTTTGTAGAACGACCACAATTTTCTCAACACCAAAATGTCCTGTCATCCAACTGTAGTGAGCTTCCCAAATCATTTTTGCACACTCGCTTCTAGGAACACATAGATGGCCCAGATGGAATAACAGTTTGTCCTAAATGTGAAAATCAATGACATTTGCGCGTGTACCCAAGAGATGATAGGTGGTGGTGAAGTCCAAATCTTGCTAATAAAGTTGGGCCAATCAGATGCCTCATGTCCAGAGGAATGGAGAATGGTGGTGAGTGCAGCTACGGGAGGTCGACTGAGGCAGTCAGCGACAAGATTTGTTCTCCCTGTCTTATATTTGATGTTGATATGGAACTACTGCAAGTAGGTGGACCACTTCTTATGGAGGTCTCTCTACAAATTCCCTTGTGTTTGTATGAAATGCAGAGGCTTGTGATTAGTGTGGATGATTGTCTCCTTTCCTGGAATGTAATGTTTCTATTGACGAAAATCTTGTACAATGGAATGCATTTCCTTGTCATAGGTGGGGTATTTCTGGACAGTATCTAAGAGCGTCTCACTATTGTATGCCACTGGATGACCATGTTGAGTGAGAATTGTGCCTACAACATAGTCAAATGCATGAGCCAATCTCGAATGGTTCTTGCATATCGGGAAAGGAGAGTATTGAAGCTTAGCAAAATCGATGCTTCAGATCATCAAATTCTCATTGTTGATCCTTCCCCCATGCGAACGTTTCCCTACCACCGCCCTTGGTCACTTGGCTAAGGGCCCATGCAATATGGGACAATCTGAACACAAACCGTTGGTAGAAGTTGGTCAATCCCAAGAAGCTATGAAGCTCGATTAGTGTGGTCGGAGATGAATAGTCACAAATGACTTGGATCTTATTTGGATCAACATGTAACCCATCCTCATCAACAATGTATCCCAAGTATTGGACCTTGTTCATGCCAAAGGATAATTTTTCCAAGTTGGCATATAGCTTGTACTACCGCAAAGAGCTCAAAACCTGTTGAATATACTACATGTGCTCCTCCCAAGTTTTGTTGAAGATGAGGATGTCATCCAAATACACCACCACAAAATAGTTGGTGAAGGGTCTCAATACATCATCCATCAATCTCATGAAATTGGTTGGTGGATTTGTTAATCCAAAAGGCATGACCATCCATTCGAAGAGACCTTATTTATATTTGAAATTTGTCTTCCATACATAAGTTGGTTCGATGGGAACCTACAGGTAGCCATAATTTAGTTCAATCTTGCTGAATAATTTTCCCCCCTTTAGTTGGTCAAGAAGGTCATCAATTCTGGGAATTGGGTATCGGTTCTTGACTGTGATTTTGTTTAATTCTCTGTAATCAATGCAGAGCCACCAGGTCCCATCCTTCTTCTTCACCGGTACAATTGGGCTTCTGCAAGGGGAGGTGTTGGGTCTGATGTGCCCCTTTTGAAAATATCTTGTATATGACGCTTGATTTCATCATTTTCCATCAGTGAGTGATAATAGACCATTCCATTATGAAGAGGTGCACTGGGGGTTAGATCAATTGGATGCTTGACTTGATAGTGAATCGATACCCCGATGGGTGAGGAGAAGATGTCTCTATACTCTTCCACGATCCCATCCACTTTCTTATGTTGTAAAGAGAGGCTATGTGTAGAGGCCATGGACATGGAAACGACCTTCTACTTATTGTGAGCATGGATCACAAAGAAGACAAACTTCTCGATTTGTGAAATGACCTTACTGCATTTCTTAGAAAAGATTAAAGAAATAGTGGTAGGCAACGCTACCTCTGGTATCATGTACAATTGGCTACCCAAAGTAATAAAAACACTATAGGGTCTAGAATCATACACAACATGACACTTCCAAAAATATGGTTATCCTAAAAGAACATCACAAACTTCAAGGGGAGAAATATCACACAATACCTCATCTTTGAAAGGCTTGATGTCGTAGGGAAAACAACAATGTTGGCTGATATGGAGATCTCTTCCTTGGAAAAGCAAGTGGATGGTGTAGAGTTGCGGGTGTGATGTTGTCAACAGGTCCAGCTGCTTGACAACCTCCACTGAGATCAGTTTCTTCTGACTGTCGCTATCTGTTATCTCCCAAAATGAATCAGTCAATTTGTTCCATTTTTTAGGTGATAGCATGGTCATAAAATAGGGTTCTATATATTTTTTTTTGAATTTAGAAGTGTCAAAACATAGGATTTAAGATTTTATCCTAGAAATAAATTGATCCTCAAAAGGTCTTTTCAAAAATTTAAGAAAAATCCTTTCAACAGCTAACATATGTTTTGAAGTTGAAGTTAGCTGGTGAAAGCCTCGGGTTTCAATGGTTAAAGTATACTCCCCGCAGCAAGCGAGCCGGTGAAAGCACTAACATGGATTTTTCTCCAATGACTCTAGAAACCCAAAAAGGATACACCGGGCACACGTCATATAATCATCATGGAAAGATAATGGAAGAAAATGAATGATGAAACCGTTTCATCACGTTCTTACAGGACATCACGACATATTGTGCTCACGTATTTCGTGCGGCAACAAAAGGAGGGTTTGAGATGATGAACTCTTAATCATCATTGGAGATAGAGGATAAAGTACCAGCTATCCGGCGACATCAAATCAAAACACCATTTCTTATTTTGAACTCACGGTGTTCGAAATTTCTATTATGAGGTTTCATATTTCAATTGACAGGACAGGATCATTTTCACCAGCGCTAGCTTTTTCCTTATTAATAAGATTACTGTGTAAACCATGTGCAAATCAATCGATGATTAAGTTGTAGATGGCGAGGAAGCAAGGAGGGCTACTTCTAAGGAAAGAGTTAGATAATTTATCCTTTTTGCAGTCTTATCCAGAGGTGCAGAAGCAATTCTTAGACGCAGGTTGTATGACATATGTGGAAAGGTTACATGAAGGTTATCACCATGCAACAACAGATATTTTTTCAAATTCTTTCGATGGAAAGAAAGCTACAGTGGGCTCTCTGGAACTGATAGTTGATGAAGCTTCCATCGCTTCAGCAACTGGCTTACCCAGAACATGCCAAAGTTGGTTTAAAACAACAGTGACCAATAACTTGGATTTTAGGGTATACCTCAAGACAAAATTCCAAAGCATAACCTGAAAGAAAAGCATCCATGTTTCTTACCTTGAAGATGAATGGAAAGATCTGTTCAAAGGCATTCAGTTATACTTAACCTCAGAGGGCAGGTATGACAAGTTAATGTTATATCATTTTAGACTCCTAGATCACTTCATAGGGAAGGTCCTTCTAAATTTGCCTTTCTTTCTTCATAAGAGTCTAACCAAGGTGTGTAATAAGATCAATGTCGAACCTTTTAGCATCAAAAATTCCCTTGTCATTATGGCCTGATTAAAATGATCATCTTGGAAGAACTGAGAAGAAGAGAAAGAACTTGGCAGCACTTTCTCTTCTAGGAATGTTTTGCGACCCAAACTCAACCTATAAATGAGAAGAAGAAAGCAGGAAAGAAGCAGTCAACTCCTCAGAGTAGCTCAAGGAGGAGGAGAGCTCCCCCAAAGCCACCAGAAGACAAAAATTCTATCATAAATCCCAAGAAGATAAAAAGAAACTAGATTTTGAAACAAACTTAGGGAAATCCACAGTGAAAAAGACAAATTCTTTAAATCTACCATACACAGAACCAGAAAAGGAAGATGAAAGTCCAGCCATCAAAATTCTAGAGCACTCCATGGAAACTGCATAGGATTTTGAATCTTTTACTCCCAAAGATGAAGGTGAAACCTCAAGAAATAAGAAATCAAAGAAATCACAAAAGATTAAGGAGCTGAAAGAGGTAATAGCACAACAGGAGGTTCTAGAAAGGGTGATAAAGGCAAGATACAAAGCTTTATCAGAGAATTTTGCAAAGACAAATGCATCTTTTGAGAAGCTAGCACGTGAAAGCATTAAAGACAAGAAGAAGAAGAAAAAGAAAACAAAGGATTATAATAGCTTATGGTGGTTAGCTAAGCGCCTGAAGAGGAAAATCAAAAAATTGAAGGAAAAAATTAACACACACCCATATTTACAGGTGCTGGACCAGGTTGCTATAAATTTGTAGGGAGAGCATCAAATGAACACTGATTTTTGATGGAACAACAGTTTTGAATATGAAAGGTTTCCTTTTTTATCAAAACAGAGCTTTCACCAGCACAAAAGGAGAAATTATAACCAATTAGTTGTTGAAAAGCGGAGCTTTATCAGCTAATTAGCAAATCCTAAGGTGAAATAGCTGGTGAAACTGCAGAATGAGAATTTTGAAGAGTTGATCTCGAATAGAGCGATTTTGGAGTGATTTAAAGAATAAGAGAGTATCAAAAGATTAATCACCAAATCAGGAAATATTCAGTTTCAAATATTCGTGGAGATTTTGGAGGTGAATGCTTAATTGGTCAGCTAAATCTTTGTTCACAGTTGTTGAAAGATTTCCAGCCACTGAAGACATGTGTCTTTTCCTCCATGACACATCAGGGACATAGAAATGATGAAGACCAGATGTCAAACACCAACTATGAAGACAGTTCGATTCCTAAGAACTAGTTCTTTATTATCCTATTGTATTCAGTTAGTTTTCTGCTTTCTATATTTAGAAATCCAGATCCAGTTTTCCAGGATCTGAGACTTGTTGTAAAGGTTATAAATGCCTGTCTTTTTGACATACCAGGGGTTCGATTCTGGATAGGGGACTATATTATGTTGTAAACAGACTTTTACTATGATAATACAAATCATAATTTTCTCTCTCTATTGATGTCAGATTCTCATTTTCCTTTTGTACTTTCTATTAAGTTGTTTTAGCTACAGAATGATGGTTATCTCATTGGTTAGCTCATAACTTGATATTAAGTTGCTTATCATTGTTTATTAAACCCTACACTTTGTATTTGGTTTATAAACATTGTTTTCTCACCCATTTAAAGCTATCATTTGATCATCAATCCTTGAGAGCATTGGTTTATTTGATTTTCATGTTACTTTTTGAGTGCCATACTGTAATTGAGTTATGCCATTGATCCACACATACATAAACACAAAAACAGGTTTTCTTCAAGTTACCAAGCATCTTTGACCTACAACCTCAAAGAGTTTCTTGGAGTGATAACAAATTGGCGTCGTTGTCGGGGAATGAGACTGAAGCTTAGCTTTCCTGGGATATGACATAGAGCTAATCTTTGATGATAGACAAAGATTAGACATTAAATTGGTTGTAATTATCTATCTAGCGACTCCACAAGTTCATCCTGGCTCCAAAAAGGATCAATACCAGGACGAATCCACAAGAATCACTTGTCACACCATTGCCCAACCCAGAACTAATTCTCAGAAGAGGAAGATCAGTCCAAGGTTAGACTTCAAAATCAGGCACTAAAGGTAATCCTCTTTCTCATTCTAAGAAATCTACTACAGAAAACATTGAAACTTTTTCTGCTAAGATTGTCAGTGAAAAAGTAACTGTAACCATTGTAGAAGAATCAATTATTTCTTATCAAGAGGAAAATGTCATTGCTAAAGAAGTGATAGACTCAAATTTGGTTGAAGATTCATATAAGACCTTAGAAAGAAATCACAGCTCTTCATCTCTTGAGTCCTTTCATTCACAGTAGGAAGAAGATCATATAAACATTCACAATAGCCTCCTTGTTGTAGAACATCTTCTTCAAGAGTTGTCTGCTAAAGGTGAAGAAAACTTGGCTGAACAACTTGCAAATTTCTATAGAGCATCATATCAGACTTCTTTCCCATCAAAGAATTCCCCTTCTTTAAAATTAAATTCCCCTAGTGTTGAGGAATCAGAGAAAAGACTATCACCTCTCTCACCAATAATCATTATCGTTGCACCTCCTTCTTTGACCAAGATGCAACAAATCCTAGCTGCTAGGTATGCGCCATTAATATTTCCAAATCCAGTATCAGCCATACCGACAGGAGACTATCAGAAGTACATGCCCAAATTCACAGGTGATGTGATTGTTAAAGAACATATAGAGGCCTTTTACAGTTATGCAGAAAACCTTAACATTGAGGAAGAAGATGTTTGGACCCGAGTTTTTGTCCAAAGTTTGGATGGCCATGCTAGGAAGTGGTTCAAAGAACTTCCTGCTGGTTCAATAGTTGGCATAGAGCAATTGGATGATATCTTTTTAAAACACTGGGGTGATAGAAGAGATTTTTTGTACTATATTACTAAATTTGGAAATCTAAGGAAAGAAAATGGTGAATCAGTCTGTGATTTCACTAAAAGGTTCAATAGAATGTACAGTAAAATACCAGCTGAGATAAAGCCTTTAGATGCCTCTGCCAAAATCACATATGCCAATTCATTTGATTCATAATTTTTTTTTTTGTTGAGAGAAAGGAGGTCACCTACACTATCTTTGATGCAAGATTCTGGCCTTGAAGTGGAATCAAATATATTGGTTGCTCATAAGTTGAAGGGAAACACTGATAGAAGAAAGCCTAAAGATGAAGCTTCTTCTTCATCCAATACTAATCCAAAATTAGACAAGATGGCTAAAATGTTAGAATCTTTAACTTCTGAGATATCTAAAACTCAAAATTGAAAACAAGAAGCCTGTCAAGGGAAAGGGTACTTATTATTATACAAACAGAAACTCCAATCAGAATCCAAACAACTTCAGAAGAAATAATCAGCCGATGCAGATTTTGCAGAGAGAGAGAAATCTTGTTGAGGATCAGAGGATGAAGAATCCTCTTCAAAATGTTGTGATGGACGAAGATGAAGGTGATTATCAAGAAGACAGAGAGGATAATATTCACTGCGTTGGGGATGATACAGGGAAATCTTATCTGACACAACATGAATATGAAGAGGCATTAATGATCGAACAGATAGATGAAAATTCTGCTGATAATGGTCTTTTTCAAATGGAAGAGAAGAACAAATATAATCTCATATCTAAGTCTAATACTACCCAACAGAATGCACCAGCTTCTCCTAAGAAGATTGCTCCCCCTGTCAAACAAAGGATCAGATACCAGAGAATCAACAAACAGTCTCTTCAAAGGTGAACACACCTGCTCCTCCAAAGAAGACCGTTGCCCCTGCCAAGCAACAAATTCAGAAAAATTAGACCCCTAATGACCAACAAAGTGTTTTGAAAGCTCCTTCAAATGAGGTAAAATTTTCTGATAAAACCTTTTATTCTTTCAATTTTGAGGCTGAAATACAGAAAATTAAAATCCCCAGCCCTTTGGTTGAGTTAATGAAGAATGAAACATTCAAGAAAGATATCCTCAAAACTCTTGACCCCAAGTTCATATCCCCCTCTGTTGATATTCTTAATATATATGATGACAAGCCAACCATTGTTTTAGGCCAAATGATAGAAGAGAGAGATGAAAGTTGTCCACCTTTTTATATCTCTTTGAACATTCATGACAAAACATTACATAACTGTCTGTTCGACTCTGGAGCCTCTCACAACTTAATGCCAAAGGCGGTTATGGATGAGCTTGGATTAGAAATTACCAAGTCTTACCATGATCTTTTCTCATTTGACTCTCAGAAAGTTAAATGTCTTGGAATGATCAAGGACTTCGATGTAACTTTGACCCAGGAATCTATGAAAACTATGGTTATGGATGTAGTGGTAGCAGAGATCCCACCTAAATTTGGATGTTTGTTATCAAGATAGTGGATGAGGAGGTTATGGGGAACTCTTCAAATGGATCTCTCATATGCTACTATCCCTATTTTTGTAGGAGTAAACAAAAGACTATACAGGAGTCACAGCTTGCATACGTCATCAATGATGAATAAAATCCAGCCAATCATCCTATTTACTCAGTTGACACAGGTATGGGATCTTGCATATTACAAATTGATGATTCATTACCGGATTCATTGTTGCTGAGGAAGCCTGCAGTTCAGTCCACAGAAGTAGCAGAAGATGACCTTTGGACCATGTTCTTTGATGGCACTTGTACTAAAGAATCAACAGGAGCAGGGGTGGTATTCATTTCTCCTTCAAAGAAAACTACTCACTTGTCCTTTAAACTTTATTTTAAAGTGACTAAAAACATTGCAGAGTATAAGGTGTTTCTCCTAGGATTAAATGTAGCCAAAGAGATGAAGATTCAGAGACTACAGGTATTTGGAGATGTAGACTTAATCATTCAGCAAGTAAACAAATCCTTCTAGGCCAAACATGTTAGGATGAAAGCCTATAGGGATGAAGTTTTGACAGTGATTCATACTTTTACAGATTTCAAGATTTCATATATACCCAGAGCTATGAATGAATTGGTTGATTCATTAGTTGTATCAGTCTGTGCTTTTATACCTCCTCTACCCTTTAAATTGAATTACGAAATCCAAGTAAATTATAGGCCATCACTCCCTGATAATGTAAAGTTTTGGAAGGTTTTTGAAGATGATGTTGAACTCACCAGATTTCTTGTAGTAATAGATGAGTTTGCAGATTTGCAAATTGATTTGGAAAATGAACATGATGAAGAAGCTGAGAAGCCAAAGCTTAGAAGTAAAATTGGAGCACATGGAATTGTTCAATTGTCCACTAACAGAATCCCTAAAGGATTGGTCCCTTTAGAAAATATTTTTGATAATAATGATGTGGCTGTCAAATTGGAAAATAAGAAAGAGGACTCAGAGGTCTTTCAGTTTAATGTAGCCAGTGAACAAGATCCTAAATATGTCAACTTAGCTTGTCATCTGTCTGAAAAACAAAGGCTGATTACGGTGAGTTGTTAAAAGAATTTGTTGATGTCTTTGCTTGGCAATATGGTGACTTGAAAACATTCAACACTGAGATAATTCAACACAAGATTCCTTTAAACAAAGATACAAAACCATTTAGGCAAAAGCTTAGACCTTCCAGTCCTATGTTGCTTCCTACCATGAAAAAAGAGATCAAGAAATTATTGGATGCCCAAATTATTATACCTCTCAGATACTCAGATTGGATTGCTAACCTTGTACCTGTCAGAAAGAAAAATGAAGAGGTCAGACTCTGTGTGGATTTCAAAAATTTGAATAAGTGTTCTAAGAAAGACAACTACCCACTGCCCAAGATGGAACACATTTTACAAAAGGTGTCAGGATCAAGTGTGATGTCCTTTATTTATGGATTCTCTGGATACAATCAGATTGTTGTCCACCCAGGTGACAGAGAAAAGACTATTTTTACCACTCCATGGGGTACATTTATGTACGAAAAGATGTCGTTCGGATTGATGAATGCGGGAGAAACATTTCAGAGGACAATGGACATTGCATTCGTTGGAGAGAAAGACAAAATTTTTTTGATATATCTTGATGACATAACTATTTTTTCAAGCAGCCATGAACATCATTTGCAACACTTGAGAAAGACATTCCTAAAATGCAGAAGGTATGGCATTTCTCTTAATCCTAAGAAATCTAATTTTGCACTTAAAGAAGGGAAATTGCTTGAACATATTGTTTCAGTTGATGGGGTAAGGATTGACCCAAAAAGAGTAGAAGCCATTAAAAAATTGTCTCTTCCTAGATCAAAAAAGGATATTCAGTCTTTCCTTGGAACTATAAACTTTATCAGGAGGTTTATAGCAAACTTTGCAGAACTTACAAAGCACATTACTAGTATGTTAAGAAAGAACTCTAAAGTAAGATGGACCTAAGAAGCTAAACACTCTTTCAATGCTATCAAAGAATCCATTGTGATAGCCCTTGTTTTAATCAGTCCTAACTTTGACAAGGAGTTTTATATCTTTTCATTTGCTTCAAAAGATACAATTGTAGTTGTACTATTGCAGAGAAATGTTGACGATCAGGAGAAGCCAGTCGCCTTCTTCAGTAAAGTCTTGAGAGATGCTAAAGCAAAGTATGAACCATTGGAAAAACAAGCATATGCACTCATCAAGTCATTAAAAGCCTTCAGAGTTTACATTCTTCAAGCCAAGGTAATAGCTTATGTACCTTCAAGCTCGATTAAAGATGTGCTTATACAACCTGACATAGATAGAAAAAGGAGTAAGTGGATAGAAAAGTTAATTGAATTTGATGTCGAGATCAAGCCAGCAAAACTTGTGAAAGGTCAAGGCCTTGCCAAGCTCCTTGCAGAAGAAAATTGTAAGTTGCTTGAGATAAATTTTGTGAGTATATATGCAGAAAATATCCAGTTTTCAGAAGACAGAGGTAGTGATAAATTGCGGGTTTCTCCTCACCTAGATGACTGTGAATGGTATAGTCACATATTATATTTTCCGCAGACTTTATCAGTTCCTTCATATTTGACAAAAACACAAGGGAGAACCTTAAAGCTCAAAGCCATAAATTTCTGCATTAATGGCAACTTATTGTTTTGGAAAAATCCAACAGGGATACTCTTGAGGTGCATAAACCAAGAAGAATCAGCTAGAATCATGACTGAATTTCATAATAGTGAGTGTGGAGGACATCAYTATTGGAAGACTAYYGCTCACAAAATCCTRAGAGYTGGTTACTATTGGCCATMTTTATTTTCAGATGTGTGTAAATTTGTGAAAAYATGTGAYAAGTGCCAAAGGTTTGCAKGMAAACAACARCTAAAATMTYTTCYCCTCAAACHTRTTGTGGTCAYARGTCCTTTCCARSAATKGGKTYTGGAYTTCATAGGTRAGATTYAYCCRCCTTMTAGMAATCADCATAGATGGATCCTTSTTGCYACTRATWATTTTACCAAATGGATTGMGGCCATTCCTACAAGAAATGCCAATCACACTGTCATCATTAATTTTYTGCAAGAAAACATATTCTCCAGATTTGGTTTCCCTAAGAGAATAGTCACATATAATGTTGTTKCATTTAATGATAAACACTTGTTAAAATTATGTGAAGAGATGGGAATTCAGCTAGTACATTCTAATTCTTACTATCCACAAGGAAATGGCTTAGCTAAGTCATCAAATAAGAGTTTAGTCAGAATCATAAAGAAGTTTCTTAAACAAAATACCAAGGACTGGGATTCCAAGTTGAAATTTGCTTTGTGGGCTGACAGAGTTACAAATAAAAAATCAATTGGCACATCCCCATTCAAGTTAGTATATGGCACTGAAGCCATCTTTCTTGTTCAACTTGCACTGCCAGTTGTAAAGTTTTTACAAGAAGCTGAATCTGAACCAAATGATCTAACTAGGAGGATCCACGACTTGGTAGGGTTGCAACAAGACAGAGAGCAACTTATGGAAAAGACAGAGTTACACCAAAGGAAGATGAAGGAAACTTTTGACAGGAAATTTAAGGTAGATACTTTCAAAGCAAGGGAGTTGGTTCTTAAATGGGATGCAGCAAGGCAAGAAAAGGGGAAACATGGCAAGTTTGATGCGCTCTGGACAGGTCCATTTGTCATAGCAGCAGTTCAGCAAAATAATACTTTTGTCCTCCAAGATCTTGCAGGTGAAGAAGTATCAGGTGGCCCATTCAACGGGCAGTTTATGAAACCCTACTTTTCATGAGGCTTTCCTTAAAGCCTGCTCATTTGTACATATTCTTTTCAGTTTTTGTTTTTGTTTTGTTTCGTCAATAACTCCATGCCCAATGGAATACTGAGTAAAATCAATTTTGAATTCAAGTTGTAATAAAGGCTATTGAGTCGGTGGCCCATTCAACGGGCAGTTTATGAAACCCTACTTTTCATGAGGCTTTCCTTAAAGCCTGCTCATTTGTACATATTCTTTTCAGTTTTTGTTTTTGTTTTGTTTTGTCAATAACTCCATGCCTAATGGAATACTGAGTAAAATCAATTTTGAATTCAAGTTGTAATAAAGGCTATTGAGTCAAACTAGGTTCTTGGTAACCTCACAGGGAGGTATCCATCCCAACTAGAGCCAAATGTTATCTCTCAAAATGAATCAGTCAATTTGTTCCATTTTGTAGGTGATAGCATGGTCATAAAATAGGGTTCTATATAATTTTTTTAGAATTTAGAAGTGTCAAAACATAGTATTTAAGATTTTATCCTAGAAATAAATCGATCCTCAAAAGGTGTTTTCAAAAATTTAAGAAAAATCCTTTCAACAGCTAACATTTGTTTTGAAGTTGAAGTTAGCTGGTGAAATCCTTAGGTTTCAACAATTAAAGTGTACTCCCCACAGCAAGCGAGCCAGTGAAAGTGCTAACATGGATTTTTCTCCAATGACTCCAGAAACCAAAAAAGGATACGCTGGACACACATCATACAATTATCATGGCAAGCTAATGGAAGAAAATGAATGATGACACTGTTTCATCACGTTCTTCCAGGACATCATGACAGATTGTGCTCATGTATTTCGTGTGGCAACAAGAGGATCGTTTGAGGTGACGATCTCTTAACCATCATTGGAGACAGAGGATAAAGTACCAGCTATCCGGTGACATCAAATCAAATCACCATTTCTTATTTGGAACTCACGGTGTTCAAAATTTCTATTATGAGGTTTCATATTTCAATTGACAACATAGGGTCATTTTCACCAGCGCCAGCTTTTTCCTTATTAAGAATATTACTGTGTCAACCATGCGCAAATCAACCGATGATTAAGTTGCATATGGCGAGGAAGCAAGGAGGGATACTTCTGAGGAAAGAGTTAGATAATTTAACCTTTTTGCAGTCTTATCCAGAGGTGCAGAAGTGATTCTCAGACGCAGGATGTATGACATATGTGGAAAGGTTACAGGAAGGTTATCACCAGGCAATAGCAGAGATTTTTGCAAAGTCATATGATGGAAAGAAAGTTGCAGTGGGCTCTCTGGAACTGATAGTTGATGAAGCTGCCATCGCTTCAGCAACTGGCTTACCCAGAATAGGCCAAAGTTAGTTTAAAACAACAGTGACCAAGAACTTAGATTTTAGGTTATACCTCAAGACAGAATTCTAAAGCATAACCTGGAAGAAAAGCATCCTTGTTTATTACCTTGAAGATGAATGGCAAGATCTGTTCAAAGGCATTCAATTATACTTAACCTCAGAGGGCAGGTATGACAAGTTAATGTTATATCATTTTAGACGCCTAGATCACTTCACAGGGAAGTTCCTTCTGAATTTTCCTTTCTTTCTTCATAAGAGTCTAACCAAGGTGTGTAATAAGATTAGAGCCAAACCTTTTATCATCAAAAATTCCCTTTGTGAAGGTGCCACGTGGCAGACCGTACAGCCACCCGACAGGTGACGTGGAAGGATGATGTGGTTGTCCATGCAATGTGGTGACGTGGGCCAATGAAAGGTTTCCACGTGGCCCAGTCATGGGCTTCCATGTGGCAGTGGAAAAATTCCCAAGGATGCCCAGGAACCAAAATTTAAAATGAGAAAGGGGTTGGCTGGTGACGACCCCTAGTCTGCTAAGTTTATACAACAATTCGCTTCTAGATCTAGCAGAATCCACCAAATCCAAACCATACTCCAAATTTAGCATGGGCCCAACAACAAAAAACATATATGTGTGTGTGTGTGTGTGTGTGTGTGTGTGTGTGTGCCCTGTATTAAAATGGAAGTCTGCGGGCTTGACCCCGGAACCTCCTCCAACAAAGCACCTTAAATATATTCGCCAACCAACAGGCCAAATGGCCTCATTGGTATATTTTCCCTCCGATTTTATTTAAGAGATAAGTTTTTCTAGAGCTCGGGGGTCATACCAGTGGTGCTCAACCCTACGGACAGGCACAGAAAACGATAAATTTCCCATTAATTTATTGTAGGGGAAGGCACGGAAAGCGAGATTAATTTTCTCAAGGGCCTAAAAGAGACAGACTCAGATCGAGGCATGGAGATATTCATTTTTGGGTAATTGACGCCATGAATTCAGTGGTGTTGTATGTTTTCTGATCTGAGCAAATCTTCTGCAGCTTAACTCCATAATGAGGTATACTTATGTATTTTTCCAAATTCTTTTGTTGAGTTAATAAAAAGGCCTACCCATTTGAGAGCAGGACCAAGAGACGTATTCCACTAGGGACGAACTTCGTTATCAATTTTTTGTGTTCAGATATGATGCATATGTCTCTTCATTGTTGAGTTATTCCTTCTGTATGGTGCACTTCATTTTATGCTCATTTAATACAATTCTTTAATAAGTCACATCGATGAAAAGATCTTGGATCATATTGGTATCAGAGCATTCATATTTGACTTGAATTATTGAGTGTGAATTCTTACTAGGACCAAGCATAAGTAGGGTGAAGGAACTCTTAATACTTTCAATCCCGAAGTTGTTTGTGCATCCCGAAGGAATAAAATGGCTGAAGAGGACAAGCGAGATGAATAGGGGAAAAACTTCCATATGTTCTTTTATCACATGTCAGAAATGGTCGAGCGAATGTATGGAGACTACGAGAAGAGGATGAAGAAGAAAGGGAAGAAAAAGGAAGCACAAGCATATGATAATGCTTCAGTGAATCAAGGGGTTGGAGGAGACCCTCCTGAGCCTCCATCTTCGCCATCAAGTTCTAACTCTTCTTCCTCTGAGCATTCTCTTCATTCTCATCATTCTAGACATAAAACTTCTTTTAAGAAACCATTATTAAATCTTGATGTAAAAATTTATTTACCTATGTTTAATGGAGATGTTAATCCTGAAAAGATAGATAATTGGATCCGACATGTTGAAGTATATTTCCATGTTCAACATATTGATGAAGAGGAAGTTAAAGTGCAATTGGCCTCTCTTCGATTGCAAGGCATCGCTCTCGTATGGTAGGAGATCAAACTTCAGGACATAAGTGTGGTAATCTTCTTTCCTCATGGTCAGAATTTAAATCAGTAATAAGGAAGCAAATTTATCCATTGTGTTATTTACATAAAGTAATGATGGAATGGAAAACTTTAAGACAAAGTAAAGGTCAAACTATACAAAGTTTCACAGAAGAAATATATTGCATTAAACATTCTTTTGGATTCTTATGAAACTTTAATGAAGTATGTTGGTGCACTTCACAGTTATATTCGTCATACTTTACTATTGTTTAACCCCACCAGTCTTGACGAAGTTTGTGTGCAAGAAACTCACCTTGAGAACATGGGAAAGTATGTTCAAGAAGATCCCACAAAGAAACCTTCCAATATCCCATATAAGCATTTTAAAAAGTTTAAAAGGAAGGACAAAAAGACTGCCACTGTAAAGAGGGAAGAAGGAAATCCATCTTTCACCCATTGCAAGAAGAATGGTCACAGTGATGAACATTTTTGGAAACTACATCCAAAGAAGAGACCAAAACAGTTCGGTGGAAAGGGGAAGACAAAGACAATTGCTACATTGCAACAAAATCTTGGTTCTGATTCAGGAGATGAAGGAAAGATCACAGTGGTTGGAGTACAAGGTAAAGATTCCCTTCATGCTAGTTCAAATTCCAATAATGAATCTCATGATGATGAAAGAAAGAGGAATGAATTATTTCACATAAGAGTTGTATCTAAGCACACTAAGATAGATACATTATTTGATCTGGTTTCCCAAGTAAACTT
>JASDQU011506860.1:7147-20359 GCA_032191745.1 Picea mariana
AAATATATATATATATATATATATATATATATATATATATATATATATATATATATATAATCAAAGACACTGTAAAATACATAAGTTTCACATCCATTTTAGGATGATAACAAAAACTAATCTGTTTAACTTCAAAATTATGGACTCTAAGCCATCGCTTTAAGATAGATCACTTCATACATGAAATTCAAACGTGCAAAACAAACAGAATTCAAAAATTAAAAATTTACAATTCAAACATGTGAAATAATACATAATTCAAAACTTGTGATTAAAACAAAATTGACATACATACCAAAAGAGTTAAGTGTCATCCTCCAACATACTATTTCCCACAAAATATATTGTAAACATATTTTCCACCCAATATAATTTAGACATATGTAAAAGTAAAAAACATAATAAAAAAACAACTAACACATATTAGCATATATACTGTAACTAAATATTAAATAAAAAATAAGAAATAATAACATAACCAACCACAATTAAACATATTTAAGATATAGCTACTCTCCAATTAAGAGTACATGATTTAAACAATTTGTAAATCTTATCTAAAATTTTTAAAAGAATTAAAGAGAAAAATTAGGTTCTTGGTAAAAAAAAATTGAATTAGAGTTAGATAATAATCTGAAAATAAATATAGAACCATGTATGAAGAAAGTTCACAAGTCTCCATATTAAGTCATTCTTCCAATGAAATACTTATCTCCTTGTGGATAAAGTCCCAAATCCTTCAGGTGAAATTCTCCTTGTGGATAAGGTCCCAAATCCTTCAGGTGAAATTTTCCTTGTGGATAAGGTCTCAAATCCTTCAGGTGAAATTCTCATCCCAAGTGATGTTATTGTGTTCTTGGTAAAACAAATTGTGATTTAGAGTTAGATAATAATTTGAAAATAAATATAGAACTGTGTGTGAAGAAAATTCACAAATCTCCATATTAAGACATTCTTCCAATGAAATACTTATCTCCTTGTGGATAAAGTCTAAATTCCTTCAGGTGAAATTATCCTTATGGATAAAGTCCCAAATCCTTCAGAAATTATCATCCCATGTGATGTTATTTGATCATATTTACACAACAATAAAATACTAATCTCCTCGGCAGTTAAATACTTCTCTCTTCTTCTACAATGGTCATATAATCAAATTTCACAATGCCCTTTCAAACTAAAGGACTCATAAATATCCATATTAAGCCATTCTTTCAAAAAACTACTTATTATCTAAAAAAGTTCACAAATATCCATTTAAAAAACCATTATTCCAGAAAATACTTATTTCATCTTTCTTTGGTGGAATAGATGTTCTCATATAATCTTTCATGTACATGAACAAAATACAAATCTGCACATGTATATTAAGTCACTCTTCAAAAACCATTTAAATGGGATGTATTCATATTAGATATAATGAAATGCTCTTTGAAATTATGTGTGATCTAGCTCACATATACAATATGTATGAGCTTATTTGTAAATCTAATTGAATGTTGTTTTTTGTGATTAGTAACCAATTTAGTTAAGAGTTTGACAATACCTTGGAAAGAAGGAATTCACTTCGTTGTATGTAGAAAACACAAATTTGTCCATACTACATCATTCTTGGACAAGAAAGCAATGAATGCAATCGATGAAAATTTAGAAACTTTCTCTTTTCTGATGTGGGATAAAGTCTGTTCTCAAATATTCAAATGTTCAAGTTCAGAATTAGGTCTTCATCATGATCTAACCTTAAATAATTTTGAATGTACACCATTTAATACAATGATAAAATTATCTAAGGGTTCTATATATTTTAAAATAATTGATCAAAGCATTGAATAGGAAAAGCTAAACTAAAAATGTGAGAAAACACAATTTTGATAAAAGTCAAGAACATACATTTATGAATCATCCTGAATGGACACATCCTTCCTAATTTTGGGTGCTTCCTCCGCTTCCTCCTCAATCCCAATATCCCTCCCAAGCAAACTCTCATGTACTCTCTTCTCCACATTAGCCTATATAACACATTTAAAATTTGAAAATTTGAAAAATTACATTTAAATGATTATAACACATTAAATTTAAATGATTTTAAGACATTAAATGATACCCGTGAACTCCCACTCTCTTCAAACTATCTCAATGAGAATTGAGACAAGCCTGGCCAAGTAGTACAAGATGGAATAGGGATTTGTTAACAAAACAACTAAGAAATAAATCTAAGATTCAATGCATTCACAATTATACAAAATTATAAATGTTGTTGATCTCTTCTTCAAAAGAGTGGAGATTGAAAAACTATTATAAAACACATACCTGATTCAACCCATCCAAATTTAAACTTGTCGAATCAAGTCCCCTACCTACTGGAGATTCATTTAACATATCTCCAAACTACAATTAATAACAAGAACAACTCGATTATTTATATAGATACAAAGATATCTAAATCTAGAATTAGAAGTAAACTATCGTAAAATGCGTAAAAGAATTCCTAACTAGAAAACATACCAATGTGCAGTTCGGGTCATCATTATGAATGACCTTCTTCCAACCATCCTGACAAACTTTTTCATACTCCAAAACATCTTCTGCTGACTCTGCATCTATTTTATAAACAAATGTGGCCCGAGAGTTGGCTTTCGCTCGCTGACGGTTCATGCCAACATCAACACCATAAAAAATAGCTTCCAGATTTTCCCTGATTGCATTCTTGGCCTCTTTTCCAACCTCTGATGTAGCCTGCAACTCTGAAAGTGAATAAAATTCCCATGTTGGGCGAGGTACTAAAGGTTGTGGAGGCCTCGACAATTTCGCACTTCGATATGCCCCTTTGTGATCATATGTACGTCCTTTACCAGTCCCATAATATTTGGACGATAGACTAGTATAATTAGGGTTCATGTGCAAGAAAAACTCTACAAAAAAGTGTCTTGCAAAATAGTGTGGAACCTCATCGTTCCACAGAATTTTTTCATATACCTCTAAAAATATGTTATACAATGTCCTACAATGTCAGGGTGCTTAAAATATTGCACCTTCAACATCTTTCGCATTGGACCCTCTTTGAAATTGAACATTGAAATGGCGTCTTCTTTTGAAACTCGATTTTTTACTGCCTCTCATTTATCAGGGTGATGTGTAGCCCGCGCCAACCAGGCACGCCTCCTACCACCAGGACCTTCTTCTTCGTTGGCCCAAAGAGCTAAAGTGCTCCTCAAATCCCTTGTCGGGACTTTTCTGCACCCATAGGATGCTCTCCGACGATCTCCCCTTACCTTATAAGGAAATCGAAACTCGCCTGAATTCGAGCCCTGCACTCGGGTCTTAAATCCCCAAAAACCCAATGGTTACTCACCCACGGCTGTCCTTGCTCCTTTATCGGGAATTCTCCTGTCCGAAAATCGGTACTCGCGAGGTAGCGAGTCACTTGCCCCCCCAGTTCCCCAATTCCCCATCTGCGACGACTCCTTCCGAACCTTTGCTGCACTCTGGACCCACATGCTAACCGATGGTTACCGAGGTATCACCTTTCGCGGTCTCGCAAACTTTGACACTAAACTTGGCAGCTCCCACTTGCGAACTTCCGAGTTCATAATATGTCGATGCCACCTGTCCTCTACTACGCCCTTACGCTGTTGGGAAATCGCGTGTCAGAACTTCGCAACTCCCATTGTCGATATACACGGGACCTCCAAAACCCCGTACCCCGATGCGTAATGACACTTGTCCCCTGTCACACCTTCCGGGACCCACAACTCTACCTATCGGGGTATCGCGTTTCGCGATATCGCGATTCCGGGGATGATGGTTCCTCTGTCCTCAGAAACCCCGAAATGTCGAACCCCGATTCCACGGGATCCTCGGACATGCAACCCATGGACCAACGGCTTCGATTTTGTTGGGAAATCGCTAATCGCGATTTCAACGTGCCAAGTCCCTATCTCCGGAATCCTGATTCTCTGATGAGCCGAGTCCCGATGACTCTCGGGTTACTTCCCCTACACGCTAAGGTTTAACCCATGCACACCTTCCACTAGATCTGACTGCCATCAGGCTTTCGCCAATCTTCCCTACGAATCTTGACCGTCGATCCTCCTTCTTGAAGATTTCTTCAGAGGATTAAACTCCTTCCCCAGAACTCATCCTCCGACGCTTGTGCTTGCAACTCCTGCTCAAACTTCCTTTGGTATGAATTCTTCTGTGCTAACTTATAAAAGTTACCACGAAGGTGTTCCACCTTCTAAACTTTTCAACTCTGATTCTCTAGAGAAGCCTACGCGCACCCCTTGTGCTCAATATTCAACCACTCCAAGTATTGAAGATTTCAGACTCTATGCAACTCCTTCAGCAGCAGTATTTAGATTCCTTTTCTCAAATTATTAACTGAGATTTCTAGTTCCAGCCTGCACCTTACTTGCATGACTTAAACAACCCAAGCAACTTCTGGGTGAATGAGAACAAAGTCAAACTGCTAAGCCCTCATCAAAGCACTCCTTGCAGATGAATTCAACTACACACCTTGTAGGAATCTCCTGGCTCAGACAAAGAAACAATTGAAACTCATTCTCTCACTTCTCAGACTTCAGTTTCAAACCCTGAAATCACATGCACAGCATATTCAAAGAAAATGCATATCCAGAAAACAAACATTCAAGAGCACATTAACCACATACACAGAGAAACAACACCAGACATGAATTTGAATCAAAGACTCTCTTCTATTAACTCAAATCTGTACATGGGTGTTCTTCATACAATTCTCTGCTTGCTCCTCTCTTCTAAATGCTGTTGAATAATCTGAATTTTTTTTTTACAATGTACAAGTGAGGGTGTCTATATCCGTTTTCCCTCTTGAATATATAAATTGTCTATTCTGGAATTAAAATCCTATCTACCTGCATTAACTAGATTAAATGCCTTCTTATCTAATTCAGACAAGAGCGTATGGCTCGAGGTCTGATACGACATACAAAAGGCGCTCCTTCATAAAGGATCATTTAAGACTTGCACTACAATTCCAAAGTGTTTTCAAAAGTTTGGTTTTGTTTATCCAGCTGAACTTTCGCTTGATGTGCTGGCTCGCTTGCTAAGTTGGCGATGCTCCTGCATCATATTCCTCCACTTGAAAACTTTCATGGGCTCCTGTCCATGAGCTCCTGCATGATTTTTCTATGCTTTTGAATCACTGCTTCTGTCTCCCAGCTGGCATCCTCCACTGGATGATTCTTCCATTTAACTAGATACTCAAAATACTGCTTCCATCTGGTCCTTTTGCTGACCCTCTTATCAAGTATATACTCCATCTGTGGCTTTTCTGCAATCGGCATTTGCTTCTGCCACTGAATTTCTAGTTGTTCATCACTCCCAGCTCTTACTTCCTCAGCCTTATATGGATATAAGTCTAAGACATTGAATGTCAGAGATATTCCGATCTCATCCGACAATTCAATCTCGTAAGTGTTTTCTCCCAACTTCTTTAGGACTCTGCATGGACCAATTTTCTTCATCATCAGCTTGTTGTATGTTCCCCTTGGGAACCTTTCTTTCCTTAGATGTGCTAGAACTAGATCGCCAACCTCAAATTGAAGTTGTCTCCTATGTTGATCTGCTCTGTGCTTATATTCCTGGTTCGACTCCAGCAATCGCTGCTTCACTCTGCTGTGAAGTTCTTCCATTGCCTCTGTGAATTCTTCAGTGCTCGTGCTCTGAGTCATGATTTGTTCTGAATCCCTCAGTTCCGAAACTCCTTTTGGCTGTCTTCCATATACAATATCAAACGAACTTTTCCCTGTGCTTCGATTCACCGAATCGTTGTAAGCGAATTTTGCCTGTGGTAACACATTTTCCCAGCTGTTGTGGTGCTCTGTCACTAGGCTTCTGAGTAAGTCACCTAGACTTCTGTTAACCACTTCTGTTTTCCCATCTGTCTATGGATGATAGGCAGAACTAAACATCAAGTTAGTTCCCATCTTCTTCCAGAGTGTCCTCCAGAAATGTCCAATAAATTTTGTATCCCTGTCCGATACAATGCTTCTGGGTAAACCATGAAGTCTAACAACCTCCTTGAAAAACAAGTTTGTGATGTGAGTCGCATCACTGGTCTTCTGACACGGAATGAAATGTGCCATCTTTGAAAACCTGTCAACCACCACAAAGATCGAATCATGCGCTCTTTGTGTCCTTGGCAATCCTAGTATGAAATCCATGTTGATCGCCTCCCATGGTCTTTCTGGTATAGGTAATGGCTGATAAAGACCTGCATTCTACTTTCTGCCCTTAGAATGTTGGCAAATTCTGCATCTGTCAAAAAACTTCTTGACATATGTTCGCATCTTCGGCCAGAAGTATGCTTCGCTCAGTTTTGCAAATGTCTTGTCATGTCCAAAATGCCTTGCTAATCCACCACTGTGCTTCTCTTTTAGCAAGTTCTCCCTCATGGAGCAGTTCGGAATGCATAACTGGTTTCCTCTGGACAACAATCCATTCTGAATCATATAATCCATCCACGGGCTTCTGTCTCTGAGCACTGGATTCTCAGCTGCCTCGTATGCCTCTGCAAAATCTGCATCACCTGCATACATGTCTTTAAGGTTTTCAAAACCTAATGTCTTGACTCGAAACTCCTACAGCAATAAACACTTCCTTCTCAAAGCATTAGCCACTTTGTTAGCAGTACCTGAAATGTGTTTAATTACAAATGTAAAATTCTACATATACTCTACCCATTTAGCATGTTTCTAATTCAGCTTCTCCTAATGAGTCACAAACTGTAATGCATGATTATCACTATACAATACAAATTCTTTTGGGATCAAGTAATGCCTCCATTTCTTCAACGCCTGTATGATAGCATTAAATTCTTTATCGTACGTTGAGTATTTCACCTTTTCCTCATCCAGCTTCTCGCTGAAATATACAATTGGTCTATCCTCCTGGTTCAAGACCGCTCCTATGGCAAAGACACTTGCATCACACTTTACCTGGAAAACTTTCTGAAAATCTGGCAGCACCAACACCGGCTGTTCAGTGATCTTACGCTTCAACAGATTGAAGCTCTTCTTTGCCTCTCTAGTCCAATGAAAAGACTTATGTCTCTTCTTGACTGTGTCCATCATTGTTGCACTGATTCCACTGAAATTCCTGATGAAATTCCTGTAGAAACTCGCCAGTCCATGGAAACTTCTCACCTCAAAAACATTTCTTGGTGATGGCCAATTCTTTATTACCTCAACTTTACTTGGATCCATCCTCAATTCATTTGCCGATATGACAAACCCCAAGTAAATGAGTTCTCTCTTCATAAATGAAGACTTCCTCACATTGATCAACAGCTTCTCTTACTGTAGCTTTCTCATTACTGCAACTAAATGCTTCAGATGTTCTTCTCTTGATTTGCTGAAAATCAATATGTCATCTAAATAAACAATGAAAAACTTACCAATGAATTCTTTCAGCACTTCGTTCATTAACCTCATGAATGTACTCGGTGCATTCGTCAAGCCAAATGGCATGACTAACCATTCGTACAACCCTTTGTTGGTTTTGAAGGCTGTTTTCCACTCATCGCCTTCCCTCATGCGAATTTGATGGTACCCGCTTTTCAAATCAACCTTTGAAAAATAATTTGCCCCACTCAGGCAATCCATCAGATCATCCATTCTCGGCAATGGGAACCTGTACCTGATGGTGATTTTGTTAATGGCTCTAGAATCTGTGCACATTCTCCAACCTCCATCCTTCTTGGGACTCAGTACCGTTGGAACGGCACACGAACTTAAACTTTCCCTAACCAGTCCTTTGTCTAGCAGTTCCTGCACCTGCCTTTTGACCTCCTCATTCTCCTGAGGTGTCAACCTGTACGCAGCCTTGTTTGGTAAACTAGCTCCTGGTACAAGGTCTATGTGATGACTTATGCTACTCATTGGTGGCAACGAATGAGGTAATTCGTCCACCACAATATCAGCAAACTCCTCCAGCAATTTCTGAATTTCCTCCGGTAAATCATCCACTCTTGTGTTGGTCAAGACAATCCTTGGTTTCCTGACCACAAAAAATTGTGGATCCTCCTTCTTCTTTACTTCTGCCAGAAGTTCCTTCCCACTCATGAGAAGTATCCTGTTGTTCACTTCTGGTTTCACCTCCTTATCTTTTATCGGAAGTAACATATGTGTTCTCCCATTCTTTTTTAGGGTATACATATTCATTTTCCCATCATGAATTACGTTTCTGTCATACTGCCATGGTCTTCCTAGCAATAAATGACATACATCCATAGGAATAACATCACAGAGAATTTTATCATTATATCCTCTGATTTTAATGTCCACTAAGCACTGTTTAGTGACACTCACCTGATGTCCCTTCTGTAGCCATGAAACTTTATATGGACTCGGGTGATCAGTCGTTTCCAGCTCTAGTTTCTCCACCATCTCGATCGAAACGAGATTGTCGGTGCTTCTGCTGTCCACGATCACTTTGCATTTCCTGTCCTTGGTCTTGCATGCAGTTATGAAAATTCTGCTTCGCTGAGTTGTGTCCTCCACCTCCTTCTTGGGTGTAACGAGAACTTTACGCATCATTAGCAACCTTCCGTCTTCTGCGTCTTCTGTCTCGGTGTCACACCTCTGTGCTTCGACGATGTGAGCTTCCCCTTTATCTGCCTTCCTATCTAGACAATCAACTTCTTTGTGTCCATTCTTCCCACATGTGTAACATGTGATGATTCCTCCTCTGCCTCTACCCCGACCTCTAGTACGAGGAAAAGTGTTTGCATCAGCATAATCTCCTCGCTGATCATTTTGTTGCCTTCTCTTTCTAGCATGTGGCCCTCGCTGTGAGGTTCCACCTCTTTCAGTCTTACCCTGAGGCCTCTTCCACTCCTCCTTGGGCTTCTGGTATTTATCCTGGGCAACTGATTTACCCTTTGGCTGACTTCTGCCTTGGCCCCGTTGTCCTAGCTTACGGCTCAGCTTTTCCTCAGCTTTCAAAGCCATCTAATACGCATCCTCAACCGTTCTGACGGTTTTCATACTCATTTCATCCTGGATATCGTATCTTAATCCATTCATATATCTGGAAACTTTTTCATCATCGCTCTCCTGATGACCTGCTCTGATATTGAGCTTGTAAAATTCTTTGGTATATTCCTTCACCGTCATCAACTTCTGTCTCAGGTTCTGCATTCTCCTGAACAGTGTGATCTGATAGTCTCTTGGGATGAACTTTTCCTTCATATTCGCAATAATTCGATCCCATCTTTTGATCTTTTGTTTACCTTTGGAATGTTTATCTGCTTGAAGCTCGTCCCACCATAATGTTGCATGTCCCTTTAATTTCGTGACAGCATGCCTGACCTTTTTATCCTCTTTGATATCCTCATAATCGAAGTAGGTGTCAAGAGCTCTAATCCAATCCAGAAGCTCTTCTGCATCTAGATTTCCTTCGTAAGTTGGAATGTCCATTTTTGTCTTTGAGCTCATCCTGGCAATGGATTTAATCAATCGCTCATTGGCTGCCTCTTCAGCTGCAACTTCTCCTTGTGGCTCGGCTTCAACTTCGCCTTCAGAGTCACTTAAATCTCCAGCACTTACTGTGCGTCTCTACGCTGCCTCCATGTCTTCCAATCTCGCTCTGAGATCGCGTATATGTCTCTCCATCTCTGGATTATCTACTGGTCTTCCCCTTCCTCTCAGGTTTTCTCTAGCCTCTGGATTGGGTGACTGTCTTTCTCTCCTTGGCGGCATGGTGAAATCTTCCTTTCCTTCTCTGCTATAGAAAACAGAGAGATTTTCTCGCTCTGATACCACTTGATGTGTATCTGAGCGCTCCTTTTCTTCTTATGTCCTCCTGCCTGAAATATACAGACAAGAAATGAGCTCTGATACCACTTGATGTGTAGCCCGTGCCAACTAGGCACGCCTGCTACCACCAGGACCTTCTTCTTCGTTGGCCTGAAGAGATAAAGTGCTCCTCAAATCCCTTGTCGGGACTTTTCTGCACCCACAAGATGCTCTCCGACGATCTCCCCTTACCTTATCGGGAAATTGAAACTCGCCTGAATTTGAGCCCTGCACTCGGGTCTTAAATCCCCGAAAACCCGATGGTTACTCACCCACGGATGTCCTTGCTCCTTTATCGGGAATTCTCCTGTCAGGAAATCTATACTCGCGAGGTAGCGAGTCACTCACCCCCCCAGTTCCCCGATTCCCTATCTGCGACGACTCCTTCCACACCTTTGCTGCACTCTGGACCCACATGCTAACCGATGGTTACCGAGGTATCGCCTTTCACGGTCTCACAAACTTTGACACTAAACTTAGCAGCTCCCACTCGCGAACCTCCGATTTCATGATATGTCGATGCCATCTATCCTCTACTACGCCCTTACGCTGTCAAGAAATCACGTGTCAGAACTTTGCAATTCCTGTTGTCAATATGCACGGGACCTCCAAAACCCCGAACCCCGATGTGTAACGACACTTGTCCCATGTCACACCTTCCGGGACCCACAACTCTGCCTATCGGGGTATCGTGTTTTGCTATATCGCGATTCCGGGGATGACGGTTCCTCTGCACTCAGAAACCCCGAAATGCTGAACCCTGATTCCACGGGATCCTTGGACACACGTCCCACAGACCAATGGCTCTGATTTTGTCGAGAAATCGCTAATCGCGATTTCAATGTGCCAAGTCCCTATCTCCGGAATCCCGATTCTCTGATGAGCCGAGTCCCAATGACTCTCGGGTTACTTCTCCTGCACGCTAAGGTTTAACCCATGCGCACCTTCCTCTAGATCTAACCGCCATCGTTATTTTGCCAATCTTCCCTACAAATCTTGACCGTCGATCCTCCTTCTTGAAGATTTCTTCAGAGGATTAAACTCCTTCCCCATAACTCATCCTCTGATGCTTGTGCTTGCAACTCCTTCTCGAACTTCCTTCGGTACGAATTCTTCTGTGCTAACTTATAAAAGTTACCATGAAGGTGTTCCACCTTCTAAACTTTTCAACTTTGATTCTCCAGAGAAGCCTGTGCGCACCCCTTGTGCTCAATATTCAACCACTCCAAGTATTGAAGATTTCAGACTCTGTGCAACTCCTGCAGCAGCAGTCTTTAGATTCCTTTTCTCAGATTATTAACTGAGATTTCTAGTTCCAACCTGCACCTTCCTTGCACGACTTAAACAACCCAAGCAACTTCTGGGCGAATGAGAACAAAGTCAAACTACTAAGCCATCATCAAAGCACTCCTTGCGGATGAATTCAACTGCACATCTTGCAAGAATCTCCTGGCTCAGACAGAGAAACAATTAAAACTCATTCTCTCACTTCTCAGACTTCAGTTTCAAACCCTGAAATCACATGCACAGCATATTCAAAGCAAATGCATATCTAGAAAACAAACATTCAAGAGCACATTAACCACATACACAAAGAAACAACACCATACATGAATTTGAATCAAAGACTCTCTTATATTAACTCAAATCTGTACATGGGTGTTCTTCATACAATTCTCTGCTTTCTCTTCTCTTCTGAATGCTGTTGAATAATCTGAATTTTTTTTTTTTACAATGTACAAGTGAGGGTGTCTATATCCATTTTCCCTCTCGAATCTCTAAACTGTCTATTCTGGAATTAAAATCCTATCTACCTGCATTAACTAGATTAAATTCCTTCTTATCTAATTCAGACAAGAGCATATGGCTCGAGGTCTGATACGACATACAAAAGGCGCTCCTTCATAAAGGATCATTTAAGACTTGCGCTACAATTCCAAATCATTTTCAAAAGTTTGGGTTTGTTTATCCAGCTGAACTTTCGCTTGATGTGCTGGCTGACTTGCTGAGTTGGCGATGCTCCTGCATCATAGGGCCCATCACCTCTCACTTTTTTCACCTCATTAGATCGACAAAACTTTCAATGGTTGGCCCCATCTTCTGATATGCGTCCATAAAGTTTTCCAATGAATGCAAAACAATTTGCAAGATTTGTTTACTCTCTTGAGGGAATTCCAAGACCACCAAATCATTTTCCAACCTATTTTTAACACCTGAGCATCACTCAAGCGTCATTTCTTCAGTATTCCCTTCCCAGGGAAGTTCATCACCAACGTTCGAAGGATAGGTGGATGTAGATGTGTAATCTTCTGTTTTTTGATAACACGGCCTCCTAAATCCACTTTCACCCTCTGCACCAACATTTGATTCTTTGTGAAAACTAGTATCTCTTTCATTGTTGTCCCTTCCTCTAAACTGATTTTCTACACACACATTTGAAAGTAACTTCAAGATTTAACCTCGCATAAATTTAAATACAAAAAAATACAACAAAAATAAACAAAATCAAAGAAAATTACTAGAAATATTCTCTTGTCCATAGGTATTCCCTACATTCTCAGTTGTAGGAGTATCAATGCACAACCTATCTAAGAAGGATGCATCCATACAACTTGCTTGAGAAGGTTCTGCGGTTGATCTATTCACAGACTCATTTGAAAATCTTCTCTAATGAGATTGTTGTTGGTCAGTCAGAGTCTCTGTCGAAGAAGGAGTTCTTGTTCTTCCTTCTTGGGATAACCTATAGAGTTTGCGATGAATGTTTGGAGAATCTCGTGTCGACATATCTTCTCACTATCTATCCACAATGTAGAGTTTATCAATAAAATTGTAGAGATGTACCCAATTTCAAGCAATTAAAAACACAGAGAGAAATCAAATTTTTAATCAATCAATCCACAAATGTACTCATTCATAATAAGACACAAAGACTAAACATTCAACCATGAATTAATTATCTCAAATATAAGTAAAAGATAGACAATAGGGAAAATTCTTATCCTTGACTCATCATCCGTGCACATAAAAGAAGGGCATTTGAATCTATAGGTCTTTAAACACTGAAGTGATGATTGTCGATTTGTCTCCTCGCCGACTGCTAAGGCACAGTCTGATGACTAAAGGGATAAGTGACAGAATATAAAACCATAATCTTTTCATAATAATCAATAAAACCCACACATCGAAGTCATTGAAATTAGAAGTTGGGTTTGCCAAGGGAAATCAATTCAAAAAAACAACAAGCAAGGGGATTCATTAAAATTTCCCTATGGTTGGATCCACTAATAAAATGTATTAAAAATGTATTTAAGATTCCTTAAAAATTCCCTATGGTTGGATCCACAAAGACCACATATAATGCAATGCATTAGAATCCCCA
>JASDQU011506861.1:0-22854 GCA_032191745.1 Picea mariana
ATAAAACTCTTAAATCTGAGATGTCATGTTTGATGCATTTGCACCAAAACTTGTTAAGGTGGTCTTTAGCAGATGTATTGCCTCCACCATCAAAGGTGAGTTTGGACAAGCAAGAGACTGTCTCATTGGGAACATTGGGTAATCATAAGTTGAAAGCATGTTCCAACACAGTGATTTGGGGAGCCATGGGGGAATTGAATACATTTAAAATAAAGGCTCCTACAGGGCCATCTTGTCAGTCGGCCCTCCTTGTAGCGCCATTTGTTGATAGGAGAAATCGACCGCTCGTCAATTGGAGGAGTGAATCCGGTCCGAGGTTGTCTATTTAACCCAAGCCATTTGGATTAATCCACTCTGACAGGTTTAGCAGCTCCTTTAGCCGATCTAAGTCCTAAGAAAGTAAAAAAAAAGAACTAAAGAAACTAACTAACTGAAAAATAGCTGCTAAAAACTATATACAAATCTAATATATTCACAGTTTCCTAACTAATATTTATAAAACAATAACTCTACTTATTAAATGTATAGTGTATCGATATGATTAAATCTCTATTATATGTACATTATTCAAAATGAAAATTTTGATCGAAATCTGCAAAATCATATATGAATTGACTTATGACAGCGAAGCTGGTGTTTTTTGAGTTTTTATAACTTTTATAAACAGGAAATGAAATGGCAGCTATCTAGTTGAGAAATAAAAATAACAATCGATACAATGTACTAGACTACAGGAAATTCTTATATTAATTAAACTAATAAAATGAAACTAGTAAACTAACCTGTAATCACATATCCTATGTGTCCTGTGCATAGTATCTATGCTTGCTGTTTGATGAGGTCAACCCACACCAGATTTTCCCAATGCTTCTCGTAAACGTGAAGCAGTAATGCTTTCAATGCTAATGATACAACAAGTAAGATATGTAGCAACAACAATTTATAATTTGACAAATGATCATATTAAGATAAATTTGAGTATGAAAATTTGCATATAACTGCTCATTGAATAAAGAAGATCAACCTTCTAATCATCACATGTGAATAGATTAATTGTTGTATATAAAATGAGAGACATAAAACATGGACACTATATAAATCTCATCACATCAACATGTAACAAATCATGATATCTAAAGTAGTCAAAATTTGATTACAAATCGAAATGAGCAAAACTTGAACAAAAATATGATATATTGAAGCTAAAGCTGTGCAAATATCCACTTTCATTCAAGTCTGTGTATCACAAATACATAGTTTCTGCTCCCAGGCAACGATGGCCTTTTGGTTTAAAAATAAATAAATTTATATAAGCTACAGGATCAAAACGTTTCCTGTGGAAATCATCAAATCTGTTGCAAAAAATTGTGGGGGATGCAGCCTCCCAGATTCTAACAGCGTATTCTAAAACCACACATAAAGAAATAACATGCTGAGAGATGCCACCAGTGATTCAAATCTTCTTTAGAAATCGTATGTACTTGTAAACACATAAGAAAAAATGATTTCATATTGCATTTTGGTTGTAAAAATCAATAAATTCGAATTTTAGTAACTAGCTACAAAATCTCACGATTCTGTTAGCTAGTTATTATTATAACCAGAATCGTGTTTTATCAAATCAATCAAAACATAATAGATGCAATTTGAGCAAACAAATCTTTGTATTCTAATTTAAAAATGAATAAAATCATCCTAAATTTATTTTTAAACACCATACCTCAGATTAAGGGATTCATCCTAATCAAGCAATTTTCGAATTCACAATGGCAGTCGCTGCTTACATGCTTAAAAACAACAGACCCTGTGGATGTATAACTTGCTGACAGACTGCTTGAAAATCCTTTGGATTAATCAAGGGTTCACAGAAGGCTAAGGCACAAGGCTGAACAGGTGAGAGGGGTTTTGAGGCACAGGCCTAGAGAGGTAATAAACGTTTCAACACTTGCAACCAGATCAAAATGCACCTTTTAGCCACAGAGAAAATCTGAGATTTGACTTCTAAAAGATGAGCTATATCTCTGTAATTATCCAATTTCTAGGGAAACCGCTCTTTGTGAAGGTAAAAGGGCTCATTTCGGTTCTGGGTTTTCAAGGGTTTGATCTAATTCAAAACCCTTTGCTCAGAATCGCTCACGCAAAAACGTGTCTCTGAGAGGCAATTATGGGGTTAGCTTTAAGAAGTCTTCTCGGGCATTATCAAACAACAACAAAGTCTGGACACCATTGGGTTCAATTCTCACCACATGAGCCATGGCTAACAGCACAAAATAAACAAGGTATTTGGTGATAGGGTTTGACAGAAAAGAAACAGAGCCATTTGCCCTGAGCTTCCCAACACAATGCAAAGGCAGCTCGAAATGCTATGAAGGAGCATTAATGCTATGCGTGCGAGGACAGTGGTGTAGATCGAGGTCATGCAAGAACATCATATCAGGATGCACTTGGAAATACACCTTGGTACAATCATAATAGTTAAAAACCATTATGTGCATATCCAAAAATTCAATCAAAATATCAAATGAACAATTGCATACCCATGATTTGACCAAAAAAATCAATATGTCGAATAAACCTTTGCATCAAATATTTTACAAATCAAAACCAAATTAACAATACTCAAATACTAAATGGGTGTTGTTTTGTAACCAATGGTGTGTTTGAGGCCAAGGAATTATACCATGAAACAACCATGCTCATAACTAAATGAAACAAATCGACGATAAACCATAAAAATCAACCCTTTGATGAAATCAAACATGAATTCGAACCGTTTCATTTTCATACTTGCAGTTATGAAAACGGAATTGAAAAGCAGGTATGTAAAAGTCGACGTATAATGGTGTCGTTTAAATGAGAAAGGTTGCGACGAGTAATGAGAAATTAAAAACCCTGTGTAGGCAGCTTATAAATATAGAGATTAATATGGCTGCCAACAAGACCCTAAGAAGGTGAATATTTTGTTTGGTAGTTCAAAAATTGTAATTATCTCTCAAACTGACACATAAACTTTGGCACCAATAATATCAACCGGCTCGAGTAGAGTCCCAGATATCCAATCAGTAGGAAGACCTTTCCATCAAAGAGAAACCTTGTTCTCTTCAAAGATAAAACTGCCTAAGTACTCTCTTTTTGGAAATCAAACCAACATGGATGATCAGGAGGATCATAATAATGTAAGACACAGAGAGGAAGAAGAAAATGGAAACCAAACCGAAACTACCTTTGGGTTTCCAATTTTGGACCCCCCCCCAAATGTCAACATGAAGAATATTCCTCTCTCATCACTGCCTACTTTTTATGGTAAAAACAATGAAGATCCAGACACCTTCCTATTTTAATTTGACATCTTGTGTAGGAGCTACAACTACGTACAAGATTCCCATAAACTAAAACTCTTTCCTGCCACCCTCAAAGACTTTGCACTAAGATGGTTCAAGGGGTTGGGAGAATCCAATATTAGATCTTGGGAAGCCATGAAAGACATCTTTCTGAAGAAGTACCAAGACTACTGCAAGACCAAAGAGTCTCGTAATGACATCTTTAAAATCCAATAGTTAGAAGATGAGACCCTCGAAGATTATATGGAAAGATTTGGTTATATCTCCCAAAAGTCAAAATACCATGACGTCCCAGAGGATGTAGTTAGGGATCTTTTCCTTAAAGTAATTTCATAAGAATATCTAGATATGCTTAACCTAATGGCATTAGGTGACATCTCCCATAAACCATTTTCCGAAATATGTGAAATGTGTAAAAATTACTGAAGGATTAGAGCCAAAACCATAAATAATGTTCGCGACCCTTATAATAGAAGCTTAAAACCAATTAGTTCAGGTGGTATCACGAGAGAAGAGATAGGGAACCTTTTAGAAAACTTCAAGACATATATCTTAAGCATAATAGGTTCCCAGTTGGACACCCTTAAAATTAAAAAGAAACAGGAGGAGGAAAATTCCGCAATGAGCATATATTTCCCAAGATGCAGAAGGAAGCATTCCTCAAGGAAATGCCCATTAGATAAAATTTTAGTTTGTGGCTTCTGCACAGAAGACCACTCAACTGAGAAATGTCCACCATTGCCCAGTTTATTAGCCATCTATAGGAGTGGAGATCCTTGGGAGTCCTTTTATGCACCTAGGAGGCCATGGAAACCTAGGAACCAACACACATACCCAGATCTACAATCTCAAGTTCCACCCTATTACCAACAACAACAGTGGAACTCACTAAGTTGACAAAACTGGTCTACTCAGTACCAACATCCTTGGCCTCAAGGATGGAGAGGAGGGCATAACCAAGGAAACCCTCAAGCTCCACCTGTCCCTATGTCTAACCATTCTTATCCTCAGTTTCCATCGAACATTCTGTAGCTTCTGCCAGGTTTTGTTTCACCACGTTTACCTCCTATTCCACAACAAAAACCACTATAATATCAGAATGCAAGCTCCTCGAGACTGACATTATTACCGGCACAACCAATACCCAATCATAATGACATGCCCCCTCAAACTCTTCATAATGTTGATATGCAAGCCTTCCCTACATATGCCATTACTCTTTTTCCATTACAGGAAATCCAACTAAGATAGGGAAAAGTTATGGATAGGCAGATACCTTCACTAGTCATCTAGGAAGAAGAAGAAGAAGAATAAACCACCAAACAACCCATGGATGACACTAGGTGGGAAGACGTTATTATCCCGAAGAACCAAGAACCTAAGATTCCCCAAAATAATCCTTCACAAAGCACAGAGGCCCCTCCTTATCTAGACTGATTAGTAATCGAGAAACCTACCACCCGATTGGAATTTGACATCTTGAATGAATTGAAGAATATTTGTGTCAAGATTCCCCTGCTTCAATCCATTAAATACATTCCAATATACAATAATGTAGTCAAAGAATTGTGTATTAAGAAGCCATCTAGGAAGTAGAAGGACCCTCCTACAATACACTTGATAGGAGATCTTTCCGAATACATATCAGAGCAACCAAAGCTAGCAAAATATGGGAACCCTGGAAACCCTATAGTGACCACAAACATTAATGAGGTCTCCATTGGGAATACTCTCATAGAATTAGGGGCATCCATCAATGTTATGACCGCTACTACCTTGGAGCAATTGCAATTACAGCCTCTTCCTAGACCTACCCCAACTATTTTGGAATTAGCAGATAAGACTAGGGTTATACCTGAAGGAATTTTAGATAATATCATGGTTACTTTAGCCTCATGGGAATACCCAGTAGATTTTCTTTTCATTCACTCAAAGGACCCTACCAAAGGCCATCCCATCATTTTAGGAATACCTTGGTTAGCTACAACCAATGCATTGATTGGCTGTAGAGAGGGAGAAATGACCATCTCAAACGGGCTTTCTATACAGAAGCTCACCATCTACCCTCCAGATCAACCTATCATGGAAAATATATGGTGGTTTTAGTGTCCATAGGAGAATGAGGACTAGGAAGAACCCGTATTGCCAAGTGACCATGCATGGACAATTCAAGATAACACAATGGAAAATGTGCTAAACCGGTTTATTTCTGCTATCACATGTGTGGATTTTCCACAGTATTTTCCCCAATTTGAGTACATGTTTGGGGAAGAATTTCAAGAACAATTGGACCCATCCATTTTGTCTTCAACATATTTTATCTTTGAGATATATGAGTCTGCCATGTCTTATAATATTTCCTACGAGATTAGTCCAAGCAAATTTTTACCTATAAACTTCGGGCTAGATGCAGACCAACAGAAACATTTAGTAAGTATCCTTAAAGAACAATTAGGAGCATTGACCTGGGAATACACTGACATGAATGGTATACACCCTGACACATGCATCCATCACATATATACCCAGGGGGATGTAACACCTGTTAGGCAACCCTGGAGAAGGATGAACCCAACACTCAAAGATATAGTCAAGGAGGAAATCGAAAAGTTGTAAAATGTTGGATTTATTTATCCCATCTTTGACAGTAAGTGGGTATCCCCGCTTGTAGTGGTTCCAAAGAAAGTGACCAGGAAATGGAGAATTTGTGTTGATTTCTGGGAACTCAACAAAGCCACTCTGAAAGACTACTTTCATCTTCCTTTCATTGACCAAGTTCTAGATACCTTGTCTGGAAAGAAGTATTTTTCCTTTTTAGATGGGTACAGTGGGTACAATCAGATTATTATAGTCCCCTAGGACCAATACAAGACTACCTTTACTTGTCCTTGGGGCACCTATGCCTACCAGGTCTTACCATTTGGATTATGTAATGCTCTTGCTACATTTCAATGAGCAGTATTAGGGATATTTGCCAATCTTATTCATGATTGTGTGGAGGTTTACATGGATGAATTCACAGTTTATGGAAGCACTTACCAGGAAGCCTTAGACAACTTATAAAAAGTCCTCATCAGATGCCAAGAAATGAACCTATCTCTAAGTCATGAAAAATGTAAAATGTCGTTGACTGAGGGAGTGGTTCTAGGACATCATGTTTCATCTGAAGGGATAAAAGTCAATCCTGCAAAGATTGAGGTCATCATTAGAATTCCACCCCCCAAGATTCAGAAAGAGGTGAGAAGATTTATTGGACATGCCGGATATTATCGACAGTTTATTGAAAATTTTACAAAGATTCTTACACCTACGTTTGGATTATTTATAAAAGATGTCGATTTTGTCTGGACTGAGGAGTGTCAAACTGCCTTTGAAACCCTGAAAGATAAGCTGTCTGTGGCACCAGTTCTTAGAGGGCCCAATTGGACTCTCCCATTTCATATATCCATTGATGCATCTGACACCGCAATAGGAGGGGTATTAGGGTAGAAAGAGGACCAACAGTCGTATGTCATTTATTTTGTGAGAAAGAACTTGTCCCCTGTCGAGTTAAACTACACAGTTACCGAAAAGGAATTCTTGGAAGTTGTTCACGCTATAAATAATTTTTGTCATTACATTACAGGTTACAAAGTATTTGTAAATACATATCATTCCTTCATTAGATTTCTCATGAACAAACCCATAACTAATGGCCGAGTGACTAGCTAGCTCCTGTTATTGCAAGAATTTAATATCATTGTTCTTGACTAACTTGGAAAGGATAATGTAGTAGCTGATTTTCTTTCACGAATAAAAAATGAGGATGATGATATCCATGTAGATGATAGTTTCCCATACGAGCACCTCTTTTCCCTTTCTGTCAATACCCCATGGTTTGTAGATATGGAAAACTATTTGGCTACTAGGAAATTACCGACTCATTTGTTACCTCATGAAAAGAGGAAAATTATTACAGAGAGTGCTATTTACTCTTGGGTTGGTCATGACCTTTATTGCATGGGTCTTGATTTGATTATTCATATATGTGTCTGAGAGGATGAGGTACTAGAGATACTACAAAGTTGTCATGATGGACCATGTGGTGGCCATTATTCTGACAAACGTACAACATATAAGGTGTTACATTTGGGTTACTATTGGCCTAGCATTTTCAAAGATGTTGCCAAGTATGTGAGAAGTTGTGATAGTTTCCAAAGGATAGGAAGACCTATGTCAGCTAAAGAAATTCCCTTGCGTGCCCAAGTTATGATAAAACCCTTCGAAAAATGGGCCCTTGACTTTGTAGGACCAATTTCACCCATGTCTCGTAAAAAGAACTATATTTTGGTTTGTACGGACTATGTCACCAAGTGGGTAGAGGACAAAACCCTATTTAGGGCTACAAAGAAGTTTGTTGTCGAATTCATCTATGAATACATATTTACATGCTTGGGTGTCCGTCATGAAATTGTTACATTCCAAGGCACTCAATTCACTTCCAAGCTGATGAGAGAGATAACAGAGAAATATTGGATTAAACACCGCAAATCTTCTCCATACCATCGGCAAGCCAATGGTCAGGTAGAATCTACAATCAAAGTTCTGGAAGCCATCTTGATCAAGACTGTTCAATTACATCATTGGGATTGGGATGATAGGCTCCTAGAGGCTCTGTGGGCATACTAGACCACTTGGAGAAATACCACTGGGCATTCCCCTTATGAGCTAGTGTACGGGAAACAAGTACTTCTACCAATAGAATTCCAAGTAAGGACCTTCCTTATTGCCGTAGAATTGGGATTAAACTTAGATGAGGCTCAGAAGCAACAAGCCCTACAATTGAATTAGTTGGATGAGATCAGGAAAGATTCCATCCAATGGACAATATTATTCCAAAACCAGAGGAGCAAGTGGCATGACAAGTTTATTAGGAAGAAACACTTCCAACCTAGTGATTGGGATATTTTGTTTGATTCCCATTCAAAAGATTCAAAGGAAAACTCACCACTTGGTGGTTGGGCCCTTACGAGGTAGACACTATATATTATAATGAAGTTATAAAAAATTAAAACAATTGACGATGGACAAGTCTCCTTTGTAGTAAATGGACACCGACTCAAATTTTATCATAAGCCCATTTCCAAAGAGGATTTTCTACAGGTCATGTCAACGGACAAGGAATTGGCCTTAGTAGATGGGGAAGTGCCCCCTTGTTCTTGAAATTTTTTCTGAATTTTCTATTGTATATATGTAAATAGTTTTTGAATTTTTTTAGTAAGGCAATCCTGGAGATTTCTGTAAGTATTTATTTCACTAGGATTAGACAGTTTCAAGGAAATATAAAAGAAGGATTTTTCTTCAAAACATTGTTACACTTGAATTTTTGTGTCTGCTAAGCATCAAATGAATATTGACTTACTGTAATTAGCCATATTTTTGAAAAAATTCTCATTTTTTAAGGCATTCTAAAGCAGTTGCTCTTGAAACTCTTCACCACTATATAAGGAAGTGATACCATAACTATCAAGCCTAGAGGTCTCTTGTATAGTTTTTCCAAGAAAACTGAGTAAGTTTGTAAAGTGTCTTTATTAAAGAGTAACAAGGAGATCTAATTAGAGGTTAGTCTTGGAAACATCACAATAACTACAAAATAAGAAAGTGAGTTGAGCATAGAGATACCTTTCTATTCTTTCTCAATGGTACCATCCACTACACACTAAATATCTTGATTATTTCATATCTTTAGATAGGCTATATCCACTTAAGTACCCCTTACATTGGGACAATCACTAAGTAATATAACAAAAATTCATCCTCTAACATAAATACCATCCCAATAATAAGAAAAGGAAAAAAAAAGTTGTTTTCAGAGCTGTCCCCCCATCTTTTTGCATAAAGAAATATTATACTAAAATATTAAAAGATGGAGGGCCAGTCTCTAAGGGTGTAAGAGGCTAAACCATTGGGACACTGAACAGGTCTGCTTGCAGCGGGTACCGGCCTATGGTATGACTAAGTAAACCCGTCGGAGTACTAAAAAGGCTTGCTGGCAACGGAGAATTCTACCTAGCGAGGATGGTAATCTGACAAAAAATAAATAATAAATTTAAACTTGTCCCGATGTATGACATTACTTGCAGACAAAGCTTACATGAAGTATGTATGGTTAAGCTAAGGTAAATGAACTCCATAAAATTTACATTTGGAAATAACTCTAAGACTATCTTGAAACTCTCTTTCCTACCTCTTCTTATCTATATATAGGATCTCTTATCCTATAGGTGGGGCCATCTTCTAACCATCTCGTCAGACCAATCTGTGAAATTTATCTTTACACTTGACATACTATAAATCTTCGAATATTGGGGGAACTGACTAGTTTCCTATACTTTTGATTGTGAGGTGTCACAATACTTAGGTGTGGGGGAGGGGTTCATGAGCTGACAAATGATCATTGCCTGGAGAAATAAATATTTGCAAGATTTTTTGTATTATTTCCATGATACAGGTTATTACATTAATAGTCATTTTATTTTTGAAATGCTAAAGTCCTATGTGCTATAAATTCCTAAACATATACTTAATAGACCACTTTATCGATTTATTTTCCATTACAAGCTGTACATTGTAGGATTGACATTACATGTCTTATGCTTGCTATAAACTGTTCATTGTAGGTTTGACATTAAATTTCCTATGCAAGAGGATTGAGTGAGCATGATGGAAAAATCAACAACAAGGGAGCATTTTGCCTCTGCTCATTAACCACTATGATTGTAAAAAACATTTCAATATTGCAGGCTATCCATTACAGGAGGTAAAAATGTGTTTAACACAGAGGTGCCGTATGAAGTGCCGTATGAGGTTTCGTATGAGGTGCCAAATGAAGTGCCATAATAATTACACACCAGTAACTATCCACAATTCCAGGTAACGAGGAATCAATGACATTCAATTAAATTGGTTGCAGGAAATTAAGAGTGAGGATGCAAACTTTAGAAATGTTCATGATCAAATGTCCAAGTCAAAAGACTTGGACATTTATCTAACTTCCCATCATTAAATTTTCCCCCAAAAGTGTGCCTTCGAATTCGAAAATTCCCACACATGGAAGCTCATGGGCACATGTGTGCAACCAAATCCACCTTAGGCGCATTCAAATACAGGCTAGGTAACCTATTATCCCAATTCACCTTGCCATTTTCCTTGCCCTGTGTTAAGAAATCACACTCAGCCTCTGCCATTTTTTCCCATGTTCAAATCGCGTTCGGCCCGTGCTCAATTCGTGCCATCCTTTGGCCCAATCACACCCTCTCTTGGTGAATTTCACCTCTATCCATCTCATCATCTCATCACAATGCCCAAGATTTATGAACCCTCTTCCTATGCAGATCATTTTGGCATTCCTAAATTTGCACAATGCAGAGAGGTGTTTTTGCGCGCAGGTTAGGGGCCATTTTTGTCTAACTTGCAAGGCCATAATGATGGCATCTCCATGCAATTTTCCCTCAGTTTCAATGGTAAGGAAAGGTGCATGGGGTATCTTTCCTTTGAGGTTTCAGAAGAGTCCATTGTTGTAGCCATGAAGCTTCCAAGAATGGGAGATAGATGGTTCAAAAGCCACCAGTTGCTGCACTCAAGTTATAATAGGGTTTTTGAGCCCGAATTCCAAAACATCTCAAGAGAAAAAATATATTCCAGGGAATGGATAAATGAGGAATTGATCAACCCTCTAATATTCATCATGAGGTTGATCACATGCAAAGGTAGATATTCCACTTTCAAAGCCTGTCATTTCAGATTGCTAGCTCATTTTCAGTTCAACAAACCTTTGAATTTTCCCTTCTACTTTCTAAAGATCTTGGAAAAGATGTCCTCTCAAGTGAGAAAAAATGTAACTAACCCCCACAACAACCTCTTTCACCATGGCTTAATCAAACTCCTTGCTCTATCCAAATTATAGAAATAGGGGAAAACTTGGGATGCATTTATCTATCAATTCGCAAACCCTCTCTTGACAATTAAGACCGGAAAAAATCCACTTGGCCTAAGGACTGTCTCTCCATCCAAGCCCCGCTCTCCAAGAAATCCATATCCCCTTGCACAAACCATTTCCTTACCAGAACAATACAAGAATCTTGTTGAAACCCCTACTTCCTCATCGGGTAAAAAAACCAAGAGTAAAGATCAAAAGAAGCCTATTGTTAACCCCTCGATTCCTTCAATATCTCTTGATCCCACACCTAAAAATATCCAAGAAGTGACTCAACAAGACCTTCCTTTAGTTCCCACAAATAGGAGGGGAGCCAATTGATTTGGTAAAGGACCCTTTCGAAAAAGTACCTGGAGCACCAGAACAAAACCTTATGCAAAACCCCTACCTGCTTGGGAACCTCTCCAAGTGTCCTCCGATCTTGAGAGCCCTCACAAGAGATTTAGGGAAGTTTCTGCGAATGGATTAGAGCCACAAAGAAAGACAAAGTCAGAGCCTACCTCTCCCTATCAATCCCCTATTACTCCTACTTCACCCATGCCTACTATAGATCCTAAGAATGATAGATTGTCCACGTATCTCAAAGGATCTAAGCCTTCCTCCGAGATCACTAATTCTTCCCCAACCATTGAGAAGCTACAAAAAGAGAATTCTCAGCTCTTCCAAGAGTTGGAAGAAAGGAAGACAATAGACACACACCTTCATCATGATAATGCAGTCCTCCAAGAGAAGGTAAACTCCCTTCAACGGTTGGTTGATGAGATGACCAAATCCAACCGCAGCCTTAGACCATAGCTAAAGAAACACAAGAGGCATAAGGAAAAGTCTTCACAGCAAGAAGGAGAAGCTTCCAAAGCTGATCCTCCTCAGCAAGCTTAGTCACGAGGGGTAATTTATTTTTGTTTGTAGTGGAACCTGCAAAATCTTAAGTGTGGGGGTAATGTTGGTCCCAAGATATGATCAGTTTTATGATGTTTATTAGATACTTTTACCGAATGTATATATGCATTTTCATGTTTTGGAGAAGTTTTTGAAGGGATTTTGTGCCAAAACGCTATGATCCAAACTAGGTATGCATAATTTGTGTTTTATGATGATCTTGAGTATGATTCAGTATGATTTTATGTTTCTAGAGATCTAATTCACATTTTTTGGTGTTACAGAGAAAAATCACAACATGTTTTTGCTTCCGACACTCAGTCCGACACTCCATTCGGTATCCGATACGACACTCTATCTTGCACAAAAACGATGGGTGATTTGGCAGGTATGGTATTGGTGGCCAGTGATGGGAAAATCTGGAACATGGGTTTTTCTCGTGCTTGCTCCCTCCAACCACTGAACTCTTGACAACTCGGTTTGGTTTGTTAAGTAGGGCGATTATTGGCTCACTCCTTTTCGTCATTTAGGGAACCATTAATGTAATTTACTATTTTTAGAAGAGGTTCAACCCTCCAATGGTCGACCTCTCAGTCTGTAAATCCTATAAATACCATTGTGGTGGTCATACAATAGTTAAGAAGAAGTAGAAGAAGTAGTGTGTTAGAGACAAATATGATTTTCCTCTGTTTTTCCATTTTCCATTGCCAGAGTTATATAAAACTACGTTTTTGAGTTTTAATGGTGAAATCGATTTGCTGAGTTCGTGGTGTGCCTTTGAGAAGTGACCACGACTTGCTCGGGGGGCCACCAATAGTCTGGTAACTGTTCTATGTGTTATTTATGAATTTCATAGCTTAGATGCCTTTTATTTTATTTCTTGTACATGAATTGTTATTTTTCCTTTGTTATATAATTTTTTGTTCTACTTTAACTGTTTAGGTTTTTTTCTAGGTTAATATGAAGGCTTTTTTTAATATGAAATAACCTTGTAGTTAGTAGGAACAAGTTTGCAAACTTATACACTAACCTCGTGTGTGATTAAATATTAGATTGTATTTTATTTATGCTTTTAAAATCAAGTTTAAAACAGAGTTTGAAACAGAGTAGAACATAATTTTAGTTTATGTTTTCTTTAATGAGGCTTTGATGGATGGATAGTATTAGTTCTAGTTTTCATTTGTAGATTGCCCATTTAATTGTTATTTATATTTTTCTTAACTAGTTGTTAATTAATTTACTCATTAGTTTACTTGCTATATGCTAGAATCATGTTTAAATTTATGTTACAAGCATTTTCCATTTTGCAATTTGAATTGTTGAAATAGGTCTAGCTTAGTTTTACTTTATGCAATTTATTTCTTAGATTTAGGTTGCAATTCCAGTTTTTAGTTAATGATTCAATGTAGTTATGAGTTTTTTCTTACATAGCATAGAGTACAATTATAATCTCGTTATATTGTTGATGGTTAATGCACAAGTAATAATCACATGAATATGCAGGGTAATTAACATTGTTTTTGTAATGTCTAAGTTCTCACTGGATTGCTTAATCCACACCTTTCACTTTTCTATTGAAATCAATATCAAGTTTATACCTCTTGAATTATCTTCCATTGTCAAGTGCCATCATGATATTATAAGACACAGGAGACATTCACACAATCATCAACACTATGTTTTAGTTTTCATAAGTTAAAAGATAGTTTCTTGCTTTCATAGATCAGAAAATAGTTTTCTTGTTGTTGTAGGATAGATAGTCTTTTTCTTTGGTAGATTAAAGTGGAGTTTGCTTATCATAGATTAAAGGTTAGTTGTTAGTTCTTCTTTCTTTCAATTAAGTAGATTTCCATTTGTAGATTAGAAATAGTTGTATTAAGAATAGAGTTCACTTGTATCTTAGTTAGGTGCTTATTGAGTAGTCTTACTTAGTTTACTTGCTGTAGAATTTATCCTAGGGTAGTTAGCTGTTTACTTGCTTTAGTAGGTCAATTGCTTACTTGTTTATTCTTGCTTTGATAGTATAGTTGTTTGTTTATTTACTTGCTTTCATAGGATAGTTGTTTATTGAATTCAAGTAGACTAGTTAAAGTAGTTTTCTTTTGCTATTTGTTTATTGTTATGCTTAAATAGTTTCTTTTGATTATTGTTATAATTGAACTAGTTTTTCTTCAAGTAGGGTTTTCACTTGTTTTCCTAGAACTATCCATCGATCCTTGGTTCAAAAGTACTTAGGTTACATAGTTTAAAGTTGCTTAGTAGGGTTTGCTCATTAAATAGATTTGCTTGAATAGATTATCCTTTAGATAGCCACTTTCTTAGTTAGAATATACTACTACTAGCTTGTCTACTTTGGCATATATTTTACTACAACTCTAAGTTTACTTACCCTAGGTTGACAATTTAATTGAGGGTTTTTAGTGTGTTTTTAGTGCATATAGAACACCCATTATTTTGGCGACATTGACGAGGAGTTGTCTCAAGGTAGGAAGTAGTTAGGAAATAGATCGTTTCTAGAACTTAACATTAGATTGGTAGCAGGGGAACTTTAAGACAAAAGGTAAGAACCTATGCATCTGCTATTGCAGGCTCCTCCAAACCCAATGGTAGTTTTTCCTTTTGTTTTTGTTTACTTTCATGAATAGACCTAGAAACCCAATGGTATCTTTTTCTTTTTTCTTTTGTTTACTTTCATGAATATACCTAGAGACCCAAAAGGTATATACATTAAATCTAAATCAGACCTTTCAACCAAGGTTTCTTCCAACATTTTTGGGGGAAGGAACGTTCCAATCATAAGCTCCACAGACCGATACCGAAAAAAAAGAGCTGGCTCAACCCAAAGATCTAAAGCAGTCTCTAAAGAGACTAACACAAGGATCACTTTAGAACAAGAAATTGAAGCATCAATCATATTGGGACAGGAGGCAAGACCACTCGAGCCTTCCGTAAAACCAGACAATACAACCTTTTCTTTTACACCACCACCAGGAGATCCTAATTTTGTGGACATCATAGACCCTGAGAAGGTGAATATTGTTTTTGGTAGTTCAGCTAATGTAATTATCTCTCAAACTGGCACAAAAGATTTGGCATCAATAATATCAACCGACTCGAGTAGAGTCCCAAATATCCAATCAGTAGGAAGACCTTTCCATCAAAGAGAAACCTTGTTCTCTTCAAAGATAAAACCACCTAGGTACTCTCTTTTTGGAAATCAAACCAACATGGATGATCAGGAGGATCATAACAATGTAAGACACGGGGAGGAAGAAGAAACTAGAAACCAAACCGAAACTACCTTCGGGTTTCCAATTTTGGACACAACCCCAAATTTCAACATGAAGAATATTCCTTTCTCAGAACTGCCTACCTTTTATGGTAAAAACAGTGAAGATCTAGAGACCTTCCTATTTTAATTCAACATCTTGTGTAGGAACTAGAACTACGTACAAGATGCCCAGAAACTAAAACTATTTCCTGCCACACTCAAAGACTCTGCACTAAGATGGTTCATGGGATTGGGAGAATCCAGTATGAGATCTTGGGAAGCCATGAAAGACATATTTTTGAAGAAGTACCAAGATTACTGCAAGACCAAAGAGTCTCGTAATGACATTTTTAAAATCCAACAGTTAGAAGACGAGACCCTAGAAGATTATATGGAAATATTTGGTTATATCTCCCACAAGTCAAAATACCATGGCATCCCAGAGGATGCAGTTAGGCCTCTTTTCCTTAAGGGATTTGCAGAAGAATATCTAGAGATTCTTAACCTGATGGCATTAGGTGACATCTCACATAAACCATTTCTGAAATATGTGAAATGTCTAAAAATTACTCAAGGAGTAGAGCCAAAATATGAAAGAATAGTCGGGACCCTTATAATAGAAGCTTAAAACCAGTTAGTTCAGGTGGTATCACAAGAGCAGAGATAGGGAACCTTTTAGAAAAAATTAAGATAGATATCTTAAGCATAATAGGTTCCCAGTTCGACACCCTTAAAATTAAAAATAAACAGGGGGAGGAAAATTCTGCAATGAGCATATATTGCCCAAGATGTATAAGGAAGCATTCCTCAAGGGAATTCCCATTAGATAACATTTCAGTTTGTGGCTTCTGCACGAAAGACCACTCAACTGAGAAATGTCCATCATTGCCTAGTTTATTAGCCATCTATAGGTGTGGAGATGTTGGGGAGTCCTTTTATGCACCTAGGATGCCATGGAAGCCTAGGAACCAACCCACATACACAAAACTACAATCTTAAATTCCACCCTATTACCAACAACAACAACAGTGGAACTCACCAAGTTGGAAAAACTGGTCTAATTAGTACCAATATCCTTGGCCTCAAGGATGGAGAGGAGGGCATAACTAAGGAAACCCTCAAGCTCCACCTGTCCCTATATCCAACCATTCTTATCCTCAGTTTCCACTGAACATTTTGCAGCTTCTGTCAGGTTTTGTTCCACCACCTTTACCTCCTATTCCACAACAACCACCGATACAATATCAGAATGCAAGCTCCCCGAGACCGACATTATTAATGGCACAACCAGTGCCCAATCCTAATAACAAGCCCCCTCAAACTCTTCATAATGTTGATATGCAGGTCTTCCTGACATATGCTATTAGTCTCGTTCCATTACAGGAAATCCAACTAAGATTGGGAAAAGTTCTGGATAGGCAGAGACCTTCAGTAGTCATCCAAGAAGAAGAAGAAGAAGAAACCACCAAACAACCCATGGATGAAATTGCAGTTACAACCTCTTCTTAGACCTACCCCAACTATTTTGGAATTAGAAGATAAGAATAGGGTTATACTTGAAGGAATTTTAGATAATATCATGGTTACTTTAGCCTCATGGGAATACCGAGTAGATTTTCTTGTCATTCACTCAAATGACCCTACCAAAGGCCATCCCGTCCTTTTAGGAAGACCTTGGTTAGCCACATGCAATGCATTTATTGGTTGTATAGAGGGAAAAATGACCATCTCAAATGGGCTTTCTATCCAGAAGCTCACCATCTAACATTCAACTCAACCTATCATGGAAAATCTATGGTGGCTTGAGTGTCCATACGAGAATGAGGACTGGGAAGAACCTGTATTTCCAAGTGACCATGCATGGACAATTTAGGGGCACACAACTGAGAATGTGCTAAACCAGTTTATTTCTGCTATCACATGTGTGGATTTTCCACAGTATTTTCCCCAATTTGAGTACATGTTTGGGGAAGAATTTCTGAAACAATTGGACCCATACATTTTGTCTTCGACATATTTTATCTTCGAGATAGATGAGTCTGCCATGTCTTATAATATTTCCTATGAGATTAGTCCAGGCAAATTTTTACCTATAAACTTCAGGCTAGATGTAGACCAACAGAAACATTTAGTAAGTATCCTTAAAGAACAATTAGGAGCATTCACCTAGGAATACACTGAAATGAAGGGTATACACCTTGACACATGCATCCATCACATATATACCCAGGGGGAAGTAAAACCTTTTAGGCAACCTCAGAGAAGGATGAACCCAACACTCAAAGATATAGTCAAGTAGGAAATCGAAAAGTTGTTAAATGTTGGATTTATTTATCCCATCTCCGACAGTAAGTGGGTATCCCCGCTTGTAGTGGTTCCAAAGAAAGTGACTAGGAAATGGAGAATTTTTATTGATTTCTAAGAACTCAACAAAGCCACTCTGAAAGACTACTTTCCTCTTCCTTTCATTGACCAAGTTCTAGATACCTTGTCTGAAAAAAAGTAGTTTTCCTTTTTAATTGGGTACAACGGGTACAATTAGATTCTTATATCCCCTAAGGACTAGGAAAAGACTACCTTTACTTGTGCTTAGGGTACCTATGCCTACAGGGTCTTACCATTTGGATTATGTAACGCTCCTACTACATTTCAACGAGCAGTACTAGGGATATTTTCCGATCTTATTCATGATTGTGTGGAGGTCTACATGGATAAATTCATAGTTTATGGAAACACTTACCAGGAAGCCTTAGACAAATTATAAAAAGTCCTCATCAAATGCCAATAAATGAACCTATCTCTAAGTCATGAAAAATGTAAAATGTTATTAACTGAGGGAGTGGTTCTAGGACATCATGTTTCATCTGAAGGGATAAAAGTCGATCTTGCAAAGATTGAGGTCATCATCAGACTTCCACCTCCCAAGACTCAGAAAGAGGTGAGAAGATTTCTTGGAAATGCCAGATATTACTGGCAGTTTATTGAAAATTTTACAAAGATTGTTGCACCTATGTTTGGATTATTAATAAAAGATGTTGATTTTTTCTTGACTGAGTAGTGTCAAACTGCCTTTGAAACCCTGAAAGCTAAGTTGTCCGTGGCACCATTTCTTAGAGGGACCAATTGGACTCTCCCATTTCATATATCCACTGATGCCTCCGACATCACAATAGGAGGGGTATTAGGGAAGAAAGAGGACCAACAGTCCAGTGCCATTTATTTTGTGAGCAAGAACTTGTCACATGCTAAGTTAAACTACAAAGTTACCGAAAAGGAATTCTTGGCAGTTGTCCATGCTATCAAAAAGTTTCATCATTACATTACAGGTTACGAATTATTCGTACATTCAAATCATTCCGCCATTATATTTCTCATGAACAAATCCATAACTAATGGCCGAGTGACTAGGTGGCTCCTGTTATTGCAATAATTTAGTATCACTGTGCTTGACCAACCTGGAAAGGATAATGTAGTAGCTGATTTTCTTTCACGAATAAAAAATGAGGATGATGATATCCCTGGAGATGATACTTTCCCAGAAGAACACCTCTTTTACCTTTCTGTCAATACCCCATGGTTTGCAGATATGGAAAACTATCTAGCTACTAGGAAGTTACCGTCTCATTTGTCACCTCATGAAAAGAGGAAAATTATTACACAAAGTGATAATGACTCTTGGGTTGGTCATGAAATTTTTCGCACAAGTCATGATTTGATTATTCGTAGATGTGTCCAAGAGGATGAGGTACCATAGATACTACGAAGTTGTCATGATGGACCATGTGGTGGCCATTTTTATGACAAATGTACAACATATAAGGTGTTACATTCGGGTTACTATTGGCCTAGCATTTTCAAAGATGCTGCCAAGTATGTGAGAAGTTGTGATAGTTTCCAAAGGATAGTAAGACTTACGTCAGCTGATGAAATGCCCTTGTGTGCCCAAGTTATGATAGAACCCTTCAAAAAATGGCCCCTTGACTTTGTAGGACCAATTTCACCCATGTCCCATAAAAATAACTATATTTTGGTTTGTACAGACTATGTCACCAAGTGGGTAGAGGAAAAAGCCCTATTCATGGCTACATAGAAGTCAGTTTTCAAATTCATCTATGAATACATATTTACCTGCTTCGGTGTCCCTCGTAAAATTGTTACAAACCAAGGCATTCAATTCACTTCCAAGTTGATGAGAGAGATAACAAAGAAATATGGGGTTAAACACCGTAAATATTCTCCATATTACCTGCAAGCCAATGGTCAGGTAGAATCTACAAAGAAAGTTCTGGAATCCATCTTGACCAAGACTGTTCAATTACATCACCGAGATTGGGATGATAGGCTCCCATAGGTTCCGTGGGCATACCGGAGCACCTGGAGAAATACCACTGGGCATACCCCTTATGAGCTAGTGTACGAGAAACAAGTACTTCTACCCATATAATTCCAAGTAAGGACCTTCTATATTGCCGCAGAATTGGGATTAAACTTAGATGAGGCTCAGAAGCAACAAGCCCTAAAATTGAATGAGTTGGATGAGATCAAGAAAGATGCTATCCAACAGACAATATTAGTCCAAAACCAAAGGAGAAAGTGGCATGACAAGTTTATTAAGAAGAAACACTTCCAAACTGGTGATTGGGCTCTATTGTTTGATTACCGATTCAAAAGATTCAAAGGAAAAATCACCACCTGGTGGTTGGGCCCTTACGAGGTAGACACTATATATGACAATGGAGTTGTAAAAATTAAAACAATTGATGATGGACAAGTCTCCTTTGTAGTAAATGGACACCGACTCAAATTTTATCATAAGCCCGTTTCCAAAGAGGATTTTCTACAGGTCATGTCAATGGACAAGGCATTGGCCTTAGTATATGGGGAAGTCCCCCCTTGTTCTTGAAAAGTTTTCTGAATTTTCTATTGTATATATGTAAATAGTTTTTGAATTTTTTTAGTAAGGCAATCCTAGAGATTTCTATAAGTATTTATTTCACCAGGAGTAGACAGTTTCAAGGAAATATAAAAGAAGGATTTTTCTTCAAAACATTGCTACACTTGAATTTTTGTGTCTGCTAAGCATCAAATGAATATTGACTTACTGTAATTAGCCATATTTTTGCAAAAAATCTCATTTTTAAAGGCATTCTAAAGCATTGGTTTCCATTCCTTTTCTTTATTTTTACCTTTCCATTCCAACAATCTTTCATGGTGCATCATCACCCAAATGAACCTATCCAAAATTAGCTTGAACATAATCTATAAAATGTTTCCTATGGGGTGTGGCATGAAATGAAGCCCCTGAATATACTACCCAAGAATCAGAAATATTATCTACAGAAAGAATCAAAGCATCTTGTAACACATCACCTGTTACATTTGCTTCTTGATTTTTCTCATGTTGTCCATCTCTTTGTTTCTTTGGAGCTTTGCAGTCTTTCTTCATATTTCCTTTCTTTGGAGCTCTACAGTCTATATTTGGAGCTTCCCTTCCTAGAATTCCCATGGTTTCTTGAGCCCTTTCCTCTATCCTTTTGTCTTCCCCCATTCTCCATGTTTAATGCATTACTTGATGTCTCACATGTGATTTTCTGTCACATTTCCTCGCTAAGGATAACATCAACAACATCATCAAATTTTAGAGTGTTTGAAACAAAGACAATGTTAATTACAACCATGACCAATCCATTCCATCTTTCTAGAAATGAGCACAATATTAGAAGATCCCTGACCTCATCATCAAAGTCCACTTTTACATAACTTAGTTTATTAGTAATTGTATTAAATTCATTTAAATGATCTAGAACAGACCCACCTTCTGACTTTTCATATTAAATAATATATTCATTATAAATACCTTATTGGATGACGAGGATTTTTCATACATTTTATCCAATGCATCCATCAGATCCTTTGTTGTCTTTTCTTTCGAAATATTGAAATCCACCAAAGCTTCCAAGCTCAGTCGTATCATTCCTAGTGCCTTTTTGTCAAGAACCTCCCATTGTTCATCCTTCATGGCCATCGACTTCTTTTCTATTCCACCCAATGGTAGGAATAGATCCTTCTGATATAAATAGTCTTCCATCTGCATCTTCCATAAATGGTAGTTTTGGCCGTTAAATTTCTTGACCCTAAACTTTCCATCTTCCTCCATTGCTCCCACTCGAACCAGGAACCCTCTTTTCCTGTGATTTACCTTTCTCTCTGATACTAGTTGTTAGAAAAAAATGGATTGCGGAGAAAAGAAATAAAAAAAATGCAGAAATAAAACACAGAAGATACACAATACAATAGATACACAAATATATGTGGTTCACCCAGTGTGGGCTACGTCCACCAAAGAAATTTCCAGATCCTTTGTTTATTATTATCTAGAAAATGAAGGGGTACAACCTAGAACACACCCACTATAAATTCCTCTTATTTCTCTGACAATATCCTCTCTCTGAATACAATATTCAAAATGATACATAGCCACAATAAATTTCCCTCATAAAAGAGGGTTTCCTTCTAGGAAAAAAAACCCTAACATAACTTCTACCGTTAGATCTACGGAATTATAATGAACGATCCATATTTAATATGAAATTACAATATACATTTACAAGGCAATTTTTTCTTTGGGGGCCCTCTTTCCCCTAGACCCATCAGGAGGGAGAAGCCCCCTCTGCACTCCCCTGTCTGGAGGAGTGTACATTATTCCGGGGTGTAAATTATTCATGGGGTGTAAACACGGTTGAAAAAAAAGGCCTCTGAATCAAGAAGATAATCAAGCTCCACAACCAACAAATACATGACTAGCATCATGAAGAAATTAGGAGTAGTCTGAAAGAAAATAATGATATTCCTTGAGCAACATTTGTATAATCTTGGCATTCTCTTGAAGGAAGCTAAATGGAAACATAACTAAAACATATCCAATACATGATTGAAGCAACATGGTTATAAGAGGACTATAGTTTAAAGTGTCATGGAAAAACTAAAATATGTCTTAATTATCTAAGATATCACTACATCATAAGATAATATGACCAATTTAATTTTGTTTCTAAGAAGGTGGAAGTTGAATTTGGTTACTACAAAATAAAATGACTATGATAGAAGCATTAATTTGACATATGTTGAGAAAGGGGGAGAGATAAATAGTAAAACAAAGTCCAAAACAAATAGCACAAAAAAAGGGGAAAAATCACCTCAGGGGTGTTGGTCACTATAATTTCTTAATTAATTTTAAACAACTAAGTGAAACATAAATTATCAACCCAGGGAAGTCTTTTATTTCAAAGATAACCACGCACTATATATGCTCAATTCCAAAAGCAGCTTAGTGTTGTAGTAAAGAAACTTATACTAATCTCACTTGCTCAAATAAATTGAAGTTCTGT
>JASDQU011506862.1:0-11786 GCA_032191745.1 Picea mariana
AATCGTTGACATTAATGGTGATTTCCCTCGCGCTTGTTAACGGTTTACATCATTGACTGGTAATCAAGTGGTTTCTGCCATGTTCGACATCAGGACATCTATTCACATGGTCAGATTCGTACCATATTGGGACTGGTATGAAGACCCTGGGTTGAGCAATCACTTTGATATATGCTTTGCCCAGGCTGCGAAGGAATTTTTTATTGGACAAGAACACATATACTGTCACATAGATCCACTTTGTATTGGTCGTGGCTATGTCTTGTCATCTCGTATATCCACTGTGTATTCCTCGTGGCTACGATCAGTTCATGTCATTAGTGTATAGATCCACAGTGTATTTTCAGTGGCTATACCCTTTTTATCAATACAACTATGGATCCGCAGTGTATTTTATGGCGTCCATATCTTGCAAGTCTTTATCACCCAAGCATAGGTATGCCTGCCTTGGGTTTTGAAACATTTCATGATATTTGTTGGATGTTTGTGTGCATCTTTTGTCAGGTTCTCCGAGTCTATACCCTTGCTTGAGAATCTACAAATTATTTCAGTCATCAGTTGGCATCTTCTAACTTCATACTTTGGGGGGAATTCTGTTACACATCAAAATTGCTCAGCTGGATAAGTGTTGCATTGTCCCTCTCAATTGTCATACGTGTCGCATCTTTCCCACAACTTTTGCAAGTGTCGCAAGTTGGTCACTAGTGTTGCAAAGGATGTTTAGACATACTGTCATGATAACAACACTAAGGGAACACTTATAACATCTCACATGATTGATTTGAAGGAGGAGAACTGATCTACTGAAGTCAAACAACATTTTACCACCTGAAAGCACCTCAAAAACTAAGTTTTGGAGAGGAGCGCTCCCCCTTACACTATCTCGGAGCACCGACGCTCCCCCATACACTGTCAGGGAGCGTTATAACGCTCCCAGGCCCTTTTGAGGGAGAATTATAGATTTTGAGAGCGTTGGCGCCCCCTAAAGCTTACTAAGGGGCACTACAACGCTCTGATGGCCCTTTTGAGAGAGCGCTACCTATTCTGGGAAGTTTTTAAGCTGTTGAGATGAATGGGGGAAGCTTCTTTTCGTTCTTGGAAGGCAGTTGAGCTCGAATCCCTGATCAAGCCATGATCCTAGGCTAGATCCTCAACTAAAGGAGGAAAATCCTCACCTTCCCCAAGGATATCTCAAGTGGTTGAAGCCTCTCCAAGGCTATATAAGCAAGCTTTCTAATGGTAAAAGGGGAGAGCAAAGAGAGAATCATACCAAACCTATGATCTCATAGGTGGGGATGGAAAATGCAGAATCATACCAAACTTATGATCTCATGAGTGGTATGAGGAAGAACTGAGCATATGGAACTTATGATCTTGGAGGAAATTTGCAATCAGCCAAAGGAGAACAATCATTGAAGCTGTTGTCATCCAGGTCTTGGATCTTTTAGGCAAGGGTTAGACGAAGAGGACTTGACGAAGCTGTCACATTCGCATCTACGATTGTAAGTACTGCTATCGTTATTCTCATTAATATGACATGCTTGGCCTGTTTCTTTCTAGTTTGTGTCTAATGTTACATGAAATTATCGTTTAGCGATAGATCTGTTTTCAAGCTAATGTCAATAGAGTAGGAAGTGGTCGTATCTTGTTTTGCCCGCAGTTCTCAGCGAGGAGAAAAGGATTGGAGCGCAACTCGGAGTGTGCAGAGACAAACGTCGATAAATAGGTACTTCTAACATCCTTTCTTCTCACGCATTAGGCTTAGATAGATTTGAGAGAAATTCAGTGTCCACGTTAAGCACTTTTCTGTCTAGGGTTAGGGTCCAGCCCTAGAGGTCGATCTACTTGTCCGCAGGAAGATTTTCCTACAACAGAAGGAATCTGATTGATCTTAGCTTATGCATGCTCCAAGAATATTAGAGTGTATCAGATGGATGTGAAATTAAACTTTATGAATGGGGAACTTGAATAAGTCTACATTGAGCAACCAGAAGGATTTCAGCTATCATACAATGAATATTATGTGTGTAGGTTGAAGAAGGACTTGTATGGTCTAAAAAAAGCTCTCAAAGCATGGTACTCTAGACTGGATAGATATCTATAGAAAGAAGGGTTCAGAAAAGCAAATGCATACAACAACCTGTACATGAAGATAACTCAAGATAGTATTTTATTAATTGAGGTTTATATTGATGATATTATTTTTGGAAGTGATGATGACAGGTTAAGCTAGAAGTTTCCAAAGGATATGCAGAATGAATTTGAAATGTCATTACTTGGATAACTATCCTTCTTTCTGGGTCTTCAAATATGTCAAAGAAACCAAGGCATTTTTATTTCTCAAACTAAATATATCAGAGAAATGCTAAAGAAGTTTGGAATGGAATATTACAAACCAGTTAACAATCCTATGAAAACCAGTTGCAAGTTAAGAAAAGATGATGATTCAAAGTCTACAGATCAGAGGCAGTACAGGTCAATGATTGGAAAATTAATCTATGTGACAACATCTAGACTAGATGTAAGGCAGGAAGTTGGACAGGTGGCATGATTTCAAGCAGCACCAAAGGAATCACATGTTCTAGCAATGAAGAGGATTTTTAGATATCTCAAGGGAACATAAGAGTTTGGATTATGGTATCCAAAATTAAAGGATTTATCACTTATTTCCTACATAGATGTAGATTGGGTAGGTTGCAATGATGATCGAGGAAGCACTAGTGGAGAGACATTCTTCTTGGGTGAGTATTTGGTATCTTGGCTAAGCAATAAACAACCATCTGTATCATTGTCTATAGTTGAAGCAAAGTATATTGCAGTAGCAACATGTTGTACATAGGTTCTATGTATAAAACAAACTTTGACAGATATACATGTTGAATATGATGAGCCCATTCCTATATATTGTGATAATACAAGCACTATCAATATCTAAAAGAATCCAATGATGCACTCCAAGATGAAGCACATTCCAATAAAGTATCACTTTCTATGGGAATAGTTTGTAGAGAAGAACATCATAATTGAATATGTGGGAACAAAGGTTGCATATATCTTCACAAAACTACTTCCAAGGGAATCTTTTGAGTATCTTCTCCATAGAATCGGAGTAATTTATACTCCAAAATGAATATCTTTGAATGCATATCTTATATGTCTTAGATTTACACAAGGAGGCACCATACAGAGGACATTTCAGGTTGGGGGAGAAAGTTTAGATAGAGTTAATTCATGGGGAGCATCCCCAAGGATAGTTCAATTATGGGGAGCATCCTTGGATGCAAAGTTACCTTTTCCATTGATGTCAAAGGGGGAGAGATTCACCAGATGTAGGACAGAGAGTTAGATGCTTGGAGAGAGAGAATAGAGACATGTTTCCAGGGGGAGAGATGCTCACAGGGGGAGCATAAGAGATATGAGCTCAATGTTGCATCAAAGTGTTGCCATCAATGCCAAAGGGGGATATTGTTGATTAATTGGGTTTTTTTTCATTGATGTCAACCCTTGAAGCAAGTCTGGTAGCAAATTTTGGTATCCCCCCAACAATATGGTTAAGGAAATTTAGTTTGATTGATTTATAATGGTATGAAGATTAATAAATTTGTAGGTAAGACTATTCTAGATGGGTAGTACATGCCATGCCATTTTCGGTGATATGTTGAACATCACACAACTCCTCGCGGTTAGAGAGTTATGACCTTTAGAAGTTGGAGAACCCTCATGGGTTATCTAGAAGTCAAAGAAGTAAAAAATATTCTAGAAGTTCCTAGAAGAATTTGATTAGTCAAGTGAGTGAAACTAGGATTTAATCATGGGTTAAGTTTTTGCAATAAGAAAATAATTAAAAATAAATTAGATTCAACTAGAAGTGGATAATTTACTATTTGTAGCAAAGTGGGTTAGAAGTGGACAAGTGGTTAGAAGTGGGTTATCCCTAAAAGAACGAAATTGGGTTAAGTTGGCTAGAAGGTAACCCCTTGAGGAATCTACATGGAGATATAAATAATAGATCAAGGCTCTCCTATTAGCACCTATTGTTGTGTAAGGTTTATTGCAGGTACTCATTGATACATTTGAAGTTGCATAAGTCTGATATAGCATGAAGGGTTGACAGAGAAATTTTTGAAATTACAAAAAATATTGAAAAAACCCTATTTTTTGAGGTGTATGCGGGTTGCAGTGGGGCATGGCGCATATGTACGCAGGATAGCAGTATAATAGGGCGCATACATGAGGGTAAATTCATAAAACTTGAAAATATGAAGATGGCAGTCTCTAGAGTCTGAAAAAAATCTCCCAAGAAGGTCTACAGTGATCAGGTACATTAGATCTATCTATTGGTTCAAAAGGTATGTCTTATTTCTCTAATTAGTTGGGTTTTGTTATCTACATGAGAAATGGTTATGGGGGTTTAAGGATTTTCCCTAGAGATATTAGTGGTTGCATGGGACTTTCTGCATAATTCATATCTACAAAAATACAGTGTTGGTATAATCAATATTTATCATTGATACATCTTGTTAGTGTTGAGGCATATCTTTTATTTATTGGCATATGGTTAAGGTTTTTTGTGGTACATTGTTGAGATCTTGTATTTGTGAAGTGGTTGATGTATTGAGAGGATGTATATCAGAAATGGTTTGATGTCTAGTTCATGTGAGGGTTATTATACTTATTCATGATTATACACACTTGTATGGCACATGACTAGAGAAATATAGATGCATTTGGTTAAAGGATACATATGAGGATGTATGCTTAGGGAACAGTTATAGTATGGAAATAATGAAAAGTTGCAGGTTGATGTGACAGAGGCTACAAAGTGTCAGATTTTTTCAAGAGAGATAAAACACTAATATTCAAAAGGCATATGCAGGCTGTAGTAGAGATAGGCCATGTACATACCTGGGCTACAACATAGATACAATGCGTACATATGTGCATTGCATAACAATAGGTCACATATTTGTTGATTTTTTGTTGGTACGAACTAAGTACAAGTATATTTTGATTACAAGATAGTGATAAAGGTTGACTACAGGTCAGTGGTATAGGTTGGAACAAGTTTACAGTGGAATATCTCACAGTGATTGTGTGGAAGTGGTTTCTTCAGTTGACACTTATATTTTAGGGTGGAAGAACAGGGCAAGGATAGGTGGTTGTAGCCACCTTCCGGTTGTAGTTGGAGAATATAGGGGTTTATAGCCTCCTTCTGGTTATATCCAGACAATTGGGGAGTTGTAGCTTCCCTAAGGTTGTAACCTGAAAATATAGGGGGTCAGAGCCTCCTTCCAATTGTAGTTGGAGAATAAAGGAAGTTGGTGCTTCCAATGAATGTAATTCTTAAATACATATAAGAAAAAGCATTATGTGGTTTTCTCCCGCATTGGGTTTCCACGTAAAAATATTGGTGTACTGTGTATGTGTATGATTGTTCATTTCTCATGGTTTATTTACTCTGCACTTATTGGATGATAATGTTATATTGATCATAAAGATAAATAACACTTGAATACTATGGTTAAAAGGATTAAAAATCTCTATTATTGATTCACCCCCCTCTAAGTAATCCAACAACGATTCCATGCCTGAAGAATTCATTGGTGTCTCCATTGGGAAGAATTTCCAAAGCAATGGACACAATTTTGGCATGAAGGTTTTCATCTTTCAACTTCTCAGTTGTTCCTGGATATCCAAATCCAGTGCCTCGTGTATATGAATGGCAAGGCCTTCTTCCCAAGTTCAAAGGAGGTACATATGATAATCCTACTGAACATTTGCTAGGATTTCATGAACTCATGCATTATTTGGATTTCTCTCATGAGGATGTGCTCATGAATATGTTCATGTACTCACTCAAAGGAGATGCTCGAGAATGGTACCGATCTCTTCCTCCATCTAGCATATCCTCATTGCAGGGATTTAATACAACATTTCATCATCATTATAAGAGATAATTTTCAACTGGCCTAATTTTTGAACACTATTATGAAGAATTTGAATACTGTATTCAACATTCAATTATTAATTCTTCTAATAGTGAAAATGAAAGAGATTTTATGTTGAAGGAATGGAGGAATCATACGAATCCTTCTCTAGTTCTTTTAACTTGAATGAAAGTTTCATTGATTTCTTTAATGACAAATATGTTGGTAGTGATACACTAGATGCATTTGTCATTATACTAGATGTTTCTAGTATCTATTGCTATGATGATATTCTTTTTCCATATTCTTATGAAGATCAAGCTGTCAATATTCAGTCATTATTGCCAGAGCATCATGAAAAGAATATTTTTGAATGTCAAGATTCAGAATTTTTTTATGATCAACCTGTATTTGATAAATATTCAGATGATGGGGAGCATATCACTACATCAGCAAATATAGGTATTTTCAGCAATCACCCTGTTTATGACAGCTATGAATTAGATTCATTGGAAGGCAGTGAAGGAGATAAGGATGAGTTACAAGAGTGGTTTATTATGTCATTTTATTCACTAACTCTTAAGTAGCAATTTCCAGAAATCAACGATCCCGCATATGTCATTCTTGAATGAGTATCTGTAGGAGACATCAAACAAAATGTGGTCAACACAATTGAAGATTTTAGAAATAAGGGAGGTGATATCAACCATGGAGTAGAAAGTACACAGAGGTATCTCATTCAACTTGGACATCAGGAAGAGGTATTGGATGACTATAAAAGTTCTATCTCTTTTTATTTCTATGATACTATGGAAGCTTAATTATTGGATTTGACTAGCTCATGTTTAATATTTCTAAACTGTGGAAATGGATCTAGATTTCGTTATCAGTTGTTGGTGTTTACATTGTCTTTTTTCCTGATTAAAGATCAAAGAATAATTCAATCATTAAGTCATTTACTTGAGTGGCTGCATTGGAAACATCATATCACTCGATCAAGAAGTTGAGTTGGTTAGAGTAGGTCTATGTACATAAATAACCTTGATTTCGAGCATTGGTGTGTAATAGGTATAATAAGACTCCATAGCCCAATGGAAGCTACTAGTACAAAGTTACTTTGGTTTTTAGAATGCATTTCTAGATATTTGGTTGATGATTTTGTCAGGTTGTTGTATTAACGATTTTTTTAATTACCTGAAAACACTAAATTGTCAAACCAGGGCAAGTGAACTTAGAGATGCTACACTATATGTGTTGGTAAGATATTAATTCCTATCTAAAGGTTATTCTGAGAAGAAAACACAAACTTACTCTTAGAAACTGAACCCTAATGATTATCTTAAAACTAATAATATCTTGTCTAATTCATCAAATGGAAACAGTTCTGAATTTAAGTAAAGGTATTTCTATTCCTAATCTAATGTAATCACCCAAGACTATCTACCATTATCTTAAACATCTAATCATCATCATATCTATCTAAACCATAAAAGAGAGACCATTTTAAAAACCTTTTAATCTAAGCATCAAGCAGTTCTAAATCTAACACAGGTGAAACAAATAAATGTCCTATTTTACTCTACAGGTACTGGAAGCTTCCTTTAATCAGACTATAAGCTAGCTATCCTAACAAAACGGAGTAATTCTAAACTCAAATCATCTTTAAATCATTATCAAACTGGACACTAGAAAATAGAGCAAATCTAGATTAAGCACTTGGTTCATTCTTCAAATTCTACAAGGATAAATAACTCATTCAACATTCATCGATCTATAAGATAATATCAAACTAAAAATGATCTAATCGAAAAAATGGCTAAGCTGGAATTTAACAGAGTAATTTTGAGTTCAAAAACTAACTCACATGCAGATTCTAGAACTAAAAATAAACTAACTCTACTGTGGAAAAGAGACAACGAATTGAACCTGTTGGTGGGCCCAACCAAGAGGTGCAATCACCCTAAAATGAAACCAAAGCTACTCAGATTATTCCATGCAAAAATTGTTTCATACTTCACGCTCCATAATTCATAAACAAACTCAAATCATTTTAACAGCGAATAACATAACGCATAGAAAATTGTATTATCAGAAATCGTATCACATAGAATATCGTAACCAATGTTTATTGAGAGCGATCTCAGTTTATATAGATACTCTCCAAATAATATTGAACATAGGTGCATTAATGTAAGCGAATCTTAGATCCGAAAATGACTCATAGTCAGTTAAAACTAATTTCACAGCTTCATGACACGCAGTGTCAAGAAGTGTGGATCATAAAGAATTATAATGAAACAGTTCTACAATCTCACCTTGAGTCACCATATTGAGTTATGACTCAATCAATTATATGAACAAACTGTCAATCCAATCTGGCCATGTCATGCAAGTCTTTGACATCTCCATTAAGTGCGAGTCGGTACGTGGTACTGATAAGTCTGTTTCAAGGGAACAAGTACCTAACTCATGTCACGTTAGTATCAATATTAGTTCAAAATATCAAAATACATTAAAAATAACTTGAATCATAGAATTACCTTGAATAGACCCATTTAGTTGTAAAAGGATGTCAAATGTGTCATGGTAAGGCCAGAAAGAAATGATACTAGATATGAAAATGGGGGTATATCTGACATGATATAGGCAAAAATATAGTCAAAACTAGAGACTAACATTCCCCCAAGCTGAAGTCTTTGCCTGAGCTCAGACAACAAAGAGTCAAAAACTGAGTTTCATCAGAGTGTTGCAGCAGTTGCAACCAACATTTGCAATTTCTCATGTTTCTTCATGTTTTTGATTTCCTTCTTAAGAACTCGATTAATGGTGATGTGCTTCCTGACAATCTTCTGCAGTCTCCTATTCTTATGAAAAAGACCTTTATTTTTTCTTTTTAATCGTTCAATCTTTGACGAGAAGTGAGCTTGCATGAGTTTCATAAGTTCATTTTATGTTTTGATGTGCTGATCCAGTATGGTATATTCATGTAACTTCTCTTTTAACCTGTGATTCTTCTTTTCCAATCTAACTACCATTGTTCGCAAGGATCTACTGGAAGAGATTTCACACTAAGATTCGAATGTTTTACCACGACCTTGTTGTGTTTGAGGGATGGACGCATGAGTGAAATCATTTGGTCTTTGAACATGGGGGTTGACTGGACTAGGTTCATGAGTAAATTTGTCACATACTTGAACAGGGTTGTTGAGTAGACTAAGTTTATGAATGAACTCATCATATACTTGAACAGGGTTATCGACTGGACTGAGTTCATGAGTGAACTCTTCATACACATGAACAGGAGTATCAACTAGCATTTGAATTGGCTTGTCCCGCTCAATATCTTTGGGTGCATTATTTTGCTGATTGACTTTACGGACTTTTCGAATCAATTAGGAGAGAGTCCATGTCATCTCAGAAGACTCTGGAGCCTCCTCATGATCATCCATACTTTTTAATCTTTCCTGTGATGGGTAAATAGGCATGGAGTTATCCATATCTGAAAGTGTGCGTGTGCATTTTCGTTTGGGATTTCTCCTAGGTTTGTCAATTAACTCCTCAAGTTGTTCCACATCAATAATATTTTTAGCAGTTGGAGGAGAAATCAGAATTTCAACATTTGCCTCTGTAGGGACAGTGTTTTCCACTCTTTCATGGTTAGTTTCATCACCATCAGAACCATGGACATCAAACGAATGTTTTGTACCAGGATTATCATCAATGGCCTCAATTGTGCAGTCTGATGTATTCTCAGGGTCATCACACACTTTGGTCAGGGTTTTAACACCCTTTTTCTTAGAGTTCGACTTCTTCTGTGGAGGAGCGGACTCAATATTTTATCTTTAGATTTGTCAGAAGATAGGGTTCTTACAATGAACATATCCCAAGATTCCTATTTGTGGGATAACGTAAACTTAACCAAAATTTTGACAAGACCAAAATGAAACAGACTGTCTCTAAAATATTTGGCTTTGTGAACTTGTTCGGCCATTTTCTTCAAACTCTTCAACAGAAAATAGGGGATGTTCACCAAATGGTTACCTTTGAAATGTAGTAGGAGTCAAGCATGACATGGAAACATGATTGTGTATTGACCTTAGCAAGTGAGGTAGCATTGAAGTATAGACAGCAAGTGATCCCATTTCGGTTCCAACCACGACCTTGATGTGCCTTCTGACCATTGTAATTTCTGATACTGGGGTTGCAGGAACTGCGTGCAGAGCTTCTTGTCGACTGGCTGGCCCTTCGTCCATTTCTAACTAATGTTGGGTAATTGAATAGCTTCAGAAATGAACTTCTCTGTGACTTCAAATTCCAGCTTGCCCACTTTAGCTAGTCCACCATGAAAGTGTAGAGTGAATTGAAGTGTAACCGTATCATCATACCCATCAAATTTCTTAAATAATGGCTCCCATCCATCTCTCTGAAAAATGTGTTTTGTGGCTTCATACTCAGGAAGAGTCTCCAAATCTACATAAGTCTCAAGTTCATGACAATTTTCCACCATAATTCCACTCAGTATAACAGGAAAGGTTCAAAGGTGACCAGTGGAATTAGATGAGGGCAACAGAGGAATAGAGTATGATGTGTGAAATAGGTCATGAGAGGAATTATAGAAGGTCGTTTGAAATTTCATGAGGATCAATAGCATGTGAAGAAATGATGATGGTCGTACACCTTTTCAAAATATCATTTCATATGAGTCATGTCGAATTCAACTAAAATAATGCAGTGCTTTTCCCATGATATGAAATGTCAAGAAGGATTGAACTTAGCTTGTTAAGTACAGAGTATAGGGATAATGAAATGTCATGGAGTATCGAGGCATTCCTAGTTCAAATTATTAATATGTAATTTAATACATTAAACTAACATGAAACTAAGCATACCTGAGTTTGATTACCTACTCCATGTTATGCATTTCTTACTGTAGAGATCTTTGAAGTCAAGTCTAAATCTGGAGAGCGCCAAAATTGTAACTGAAATTTGCACTGTTGATAACCACTATAACTGATGGATTCTATCTGGCACTGACTGGTACTGATGAAATAACCCGAAATCTACAGAGAAACTTGAACCGATAATAACTTGCTAAGAAAAAGACTTCATGTTTATAAAAGAAAATTATCTGATGGCTATCCCTGAACCTGTCTTCTGTTCATTCCTGAAAGGAACCAATTAAAATTATGTCTTCAATAGCTTCAAAGCTTTAACCCATGGTACAATTCTTATTTGTGTGAATAAATGTTCTGGAATCGAACACAAAAAGAAATCATTGGATTACCAGCCATTAATGAATGTCGTTAACCAATGCGAGATGACCTACCAGTGATGTCAATGGGCCTCAAGGTACCTATAGTACATCCTAATAGGTACGAATAAAGGTCTTGGTGTTGAATCACCTATAGGATCTATCAACCAAGATACATTGATGTATTCCCATGGTTGTTAGTAAGGAAATCTACCATTGAGGCATGCAGATTCTAGGGTACTAAGTAGTCTCTAATCTCTACTCCAGATAAGGTGTTGGTGTTGATGGAGTGAGACTTGTTGGAAGGTGGACCTTAATGTATCCCACATCATCCAACGTGAGTGCAGATAGAAATCTTTCAGAGAATAATTTTTGGAACAGTAATCACCTACTTGTGGATTTTATGAGCCCAAGTTAGTATATGCTCATTACGTTCTCATGTTTTGAGAGTCTGAGAAAATGCTAAAAGAAAACTCTAGGGGGGTTTCTTTCCCATCATAATCTATCAGGCCTGGTAAAGAATAATCCTATCCTTGATAAATGCCCCTTTCATACTTTAATGAGCAATTCAAAGGGAGCAAACAAGCTCAAATTTATTAATTTCAAAA
>JASDQU011506862.1:12011-22361 GCA_032191745.1 Picea mariana
AACTGAAAAAAATATGTCAGCATATCCAAAAAAAATAAATTTATATATATTTTTTATTATTTAATTTTTTATTTTCTATTGAAATTTTATTATTTACAAAATCTTGAAACAACAAAAATGATCAAGGATTAGCAAGAGGAGAAGACTCTTCTCCTACTATCTTTATTTCTGGTTGTTTAGCAATTTCTTGTAGAAAATCATCTCTTGAAAAAGGTTTGTTATACACTTTTAATCGATGTCCATTTACTACAAAGGAATTTTGAGAGTCATCTATGGTCTTGATTCTGACAGATCCATTATCAAAAAAAATTTCCACTTCATAAGGTCCCAACCATCTTGTCGTAAGTTTTCCTTTGAAAGTTTTATATTTGGAATCAAAGAGCAATGCCCAATCCCCTGGTTGAAAATTATTTTTCTTAATGTATTTATCATGCCATTTGCTATGTTGATTTTGTACAAGGATAGTTCTTTGAATAGCACCTTTCCTAATTCCTCCCAATTCATTTAATTGCATAACTCTCTGTTTCTATGCCTAATCCAAATTCAAACCCAATTCTGCTACTATGCAGAAGGTATGAATCTGAAATTCTATGGGAAGGAGAATTTGCTTGCCAATTACCAATTCATAATGGGTATGACCAGTGGTATTTCTCCACATAGCCCAATATGTCCATAAAGCCTTTGGAAGTCTATCTTCCCAATATTTGTGATGTAAATGTATTGTCTTGGTCAGAATAGCTTCTAGAACTTTATTCATGGATTCCACTTGCCCATTGGCTTGTGGATGGTATGTGGAAGACTTACAGTCTTTTATCCCATATCTATCTGTGAGTTCCTTCATCAACTTAGAAGTAAATTAGGCACCTTGATCAGTAACAATCTCTCGTGGAACATCGAAGCGGGTAAAGATATCTTTATAAATAAATTCAACCATTGATTTCTCAGTTGCTTGATATAAGGATTTTGCCTCTACCCACTTGGTCACAAAATCTGTACAAACCAAGATGTACTTCTTCTTCCTCGACATTAGGGAAATCAGTCCCACAAAATCAAGTGCCCATTTATCAAATGGTTCAATCACAACCTGCGGTCTTAAGGGCATCTCATCTGCTACGGTAGGTCTTCCCATCCTCTGTCAACTATCGCAGCTTCTTACATATTTTGTTGCATCCCTAAACAATGTCAACCAATAATATCCTGATTGTAAGACTTTATATGTTGTTCTCTTATCAGAGAAATGTCCTCCACATGGCCCATCATGACAGGCCTAAAGGATATTGGGAATCTCATCTTCCCGAATGCATCTCCTAATGATCATATCAGGACTTGTATAGAAAAGATAACTTCCTACCCAAGAGTAATAAGCACTTTGCTGGATAATTCTTTTCTTTTGTGGTGGTGACAAATGAGTTGGTAGTCTCCCTTTAGCTAAGTAATTTTTTGTATCTACAAACCAAGGGGTCTTAACAGCTACTGCAAATAGATGTTCATCAGGGAAATTATCATTCACTAGAATTTCAGTACTATCTTGAGGAATACGAGAAAGAAAATCCGCAACAACATTTTCTTTTCCTGGCCAATCAACTATAGTGATGTTAAATTCTTGAAGTAGCAAAAGCCATCGTGTGATTTTTCCGGTAGTAACTAGTTTGTTCATAAAAAATATGATAGTAGAATGGTCAGTATGTACAAAAACCTCATATCTAGTGATGTAATGACAGAATTTGTTAATGGCATGAACTACAGCCAAAAATTCCTTCTCTGTTATAATGTAGTTCAATTCAGGGGGGGTAAGGTTTTTGCTAGTGAAGTAAATTGCACAGTTTTGTTGGTTTTCCTTTTGTCCAAGCACTCCTCCTAAAGTAGTGTCTGAGGCATCAATTGAAATATGGAAAGGAAGAGACCAATTTGGTCCTCTTAGAATAGGTGCCATGAACAATTTTTCTTTCAAATTCTCAAAAGCATTCTGACAATTGTTATCCCAACAAAATTCTGCATCTTTTTCTAACAGTTTAAACATGGGGCTGGCTATCTTTGTAAAGTTTTCAATAAATCGACGATAATATACAGCATGTCCCAAAAAACTTCGCACATATTTTTGGGTTTTCGGAGAGGAAAGTTTAACTATCACTTCAATTTTAGCTGGATCAACTTTAACTCCTTCTACAGACAAATGATGAACCAACACTATTCCCTCAGTTAATAGCATTTTACATTTTTCGTGACTAAGGGATAAATTTGATTCCTGACAGCCAATCAAGACTTTCTCCATATTACTTAAGGCTTCTTTGAAAGTGTTACCATAAACAGTAAAATCGTCCATGTACCCTTCCACACAATCATGAATTAAGTCAGCAAAAATCCCAAGGACTGCTCTCTGAAATGTAGCAGGAGCATTGAATAGTCCAAAAGGTAGCACTTTATAAGCATAAGTTCCCCAAGGACACGTAAATGTTGTTTTTTCCTGGTCTTTAGGAGCAATTTGAATCTGATTGTATCCACTATATCCATCAAGAAAGGAAAAGTATCTTTTTCCAGCCAAGGTATCCAAAACCTGATCTATAAAAGGCAAGGGAAAGTATTCCTTTAGGGTTGCCTTGTTCAACTCCCTAAAGTCTACACACATTCTCCATTTCCCTGTCATTTTCTTAGGTACCACAACAAGAGGTGAAACCCACTTGCTGTCAGAAATTGGATAAATGAATCCTACGTTTAATATTTTCTGTAACTCTTCTTTCAAAAAATCTTTTAGGATTGGATTCATACGCCTTTGTGTTTGTCTTATTGGGGTTATCTCTGGTTGGATATATATGTGGTGAATACAGGTATCAGGATGCACTCCTCTCATATCAGTGTACTCCCATGCAAATGCCCCTAACTATTCTTTCAAAAGATTTGTTAACTGTTCCTATTGGCTGAGACTTAATTCAAAATTGATGTATAGACATTTTCTTGGGCTAAGTTCTACTGGAATGGTATATGACCCCGGATGCTCATCAATGGAGAAAACCATAGATTGTGAAAACAAGGAAAATAACTCACCTCATTCTTGAAATTCTTCTCTGAAAATGTGATCGTATTGAAAATATGTTTGTGGAAACTCGACATTTTCTATCACAGAAAGAAATTGGCTTAAAATATCATCCTTTGTTGGTTCTTGTAACGCGTGAAATTCATCAACAGAGAATAAAGATTCTTCCTCATCATTCTCGTGATAGGGACATTTTAGCCACCGTAATTCTTCTATAACCAGTTGAGCATGTGGAAAAAGAGTAAGTTTCTGTGAAGAAATGCCATTTGAGATGAACATATCCCCACCACGACATCCTATGAAAGCATTGGTCGTAGCCAACCAAGGTCTCCCTAAAATGATTGGATGGCCTTTTGTGGGATCCTTTGAATGAATAATCATGAAGTCGACAGGATATTCCCATGAAGCTAATGTAACAAGAATGTCATCGAGGACCCCAACAGGTTTTATAGTTGTTCTGTCAGCAAGTTCAAGCACTGTAGGGGTAGGGAAAAGGAATTGACTTAGTTGCAACAGTTCAACTGTATTGATAGTCATTATATTAATGGTTGCACCCAAGTCGACTAAAGTGTTACCAATAGAAACATTGTTGATAGTAACTGAAACTATTGGGTTCCCGGGGTTGGCATACTTTACAATTTTAGGATCTTCAGAAATACAATTCAATGACTGGACTACTAGGTGTATCGTGGGTGGATCTTTCTGTTTCTGACCTGGTTTCTTAATGCAGAGTTCTTTAATGGTCTTGGCATAGATTGGAACATCTCTAATTGCTTGTAACAATGGAATCTTAACACAAACATTTTTTAGTTCATTCATGATGTCAAACTCAGATTGAACAATTGATTTTTCAATGAGCAACCTCTCAGGAAAAGGAGGTGTTAAGGGGACCTGAGTTTGTATGTTATGCTGTGATTCAGATACTTTATTCTTTGGAATGATGACATCTTTCAAAGATGCCCTGTTTGATAAATCATCTATAGGTTCTTCTTCATGTTCTTGGATAATTACCTTTCATGGTGTTCTTGTTATAGGCTAAGTTTTATTTAAAGTTTTCCCAGATCTCAGCTGTATTTCTTGTATGGAAATGGGGTTTATGGTGTAAGCTGGGTAATTTTGAAAATCAACACTATGGAGTGGTAGAGGTGGTATATTGTTAGGATTTGCAATGGTTTGAGCAGGTAATATGGTGGGACGAGGTGGATTATGAGGCTGCTGAGGAGTTTGTTGAATGGGTGGTAAAGGAGGTGGAGTAAAACTAGGCAACAACTGATGTATGTTTGGAGGGTATTGAGTACATGGATTATGGGGAATTGGTACCCCATGTTGTTGTTGGTTATTTCCATAATTATGTTCTCTCCATCCATGGTACCAAGGTTGAGCAGGGACATTTTGCGAAGGCCAATTTGGCCAGTTCCATGGATGTTGTTGTTGTTGAGAGAAGGGTGGATAGTAGCCGGAAGGTTGTGGGGATGGTTCTTGATACATATTTGAGTTCCTAGGTTGCCAAGGCCTCTTATGTGTAGATGGAGTCCCTGGAACTTCCCCTCCCTTGCATATATATTGAAATCCTAGAAAGGATGGAAAATATTTTGTTTTATGATTTTTAGTACATATTGCACATACAGAAACATTGTCCAAAGGACATTCTTGTAAAGGATGCCTTTTTTCTGCATTTTGGGCAGAATATGCTTAATACAGGGTTTTCCTCTTCCTGCTTTTTCTTAATCTTCAGAGTGTCTAATTGAGAGCCAATCGTTCCTAAAATGTTTGTTTTAAAATTTTCCAAAAGGTTTCCCAATTCAATTCTAGTAACTCCACCAAATGTGGGTACTTTGGTGTTTTTGTTGACAGGTTCTCTCACACTTTTTGTAGTTTTCCCCCTACTTCTCGAGTAAGTTCTACATAGTTCACTGAGTGCTTCAAAGTCTTTTTGATAAATGTCTCCTAAATCCATTAAGTTGACAGTGTCAATGTACTCATCTAAAACCTCTTTTAAGAAAAGAGTCTTGATTGCTTCATTTTGGAGATCATTATATTTGGATTTTTGAAGAGTATATGTAAATATTTCTAAGAAATATTCAAGGCTCTCTGCATCTTGTTGTTGCATTTTAAAAATATCATTTCGAGAATCCTTGGGTCTACAATAGTCCTGGTACTTCTTTAAAAATTTTGCCTTCATATATTCCCAAGATCTAATGCTGTACTCTCCTAAACTCATGAACCAACGTAATGCAGAATATTTTAGGGTAGCAGGAAACAACTTCAACTTATGTGCATCCTAGAGATAGTTATAACTCCTGCATAGGATGTCAAACTCAAAAAGAAAGACATTTGGGTCTTCACTATTTTTCCCATAAAAGGTTGGTAGTGTCGAAGGTGGGATATTTTTCATATTGACATTCTGGACCAAATCCAAAATAGGAAACCCAAAGGTGGTTTCTGGTCTTATCTCAGTCTCTACTTGTTCTTCTTCTTCATTTTCAACATGAACTTCTCCTCGTTCTCTTCTATTCAATTCTCTCCCTATTGCTGCCATGTTAAAAGGATTACCAAAAATTGTATATGCAATCTGATCTTTCTTTGGTGAGGGTGTGAAATCCCACCTCTCTGGATTCTTTTTGACAAAATTGCTATCTCCTATTGGTTCTTTTAAGGATCCTATTACCTTTTATTCAACAGTTGCAGTTGTTATTTGTGAAACTATAGTGTCTGGGTTCCTGAAAATAGCTTGCACTTCTTCTGGATTAACTGTTTCAACCACGTTTGGATCACCAAGAATTTGAATTTGTTGGTATATGGTGTATCCTGGTTCTATGTTTTTCTCTATGGTTTCCTCAGCCAGAGTTCCAGTCTCAGTTTCTATTTCTTTTTGGGTGGAGGTTTCTTCTTTTTTTTGTTTTGAGTTTCCCCTAAATCTACCTCTATGATCTATATTTCTCATGAAAACATACTAGATAAAAGAAAAACTAAGATTGAGTTTCAGAGGAACCTGTGATAACATATATGTCGGTTCTCACCCTTCGTTTCATAGCTCCTCTTTCATCAACCAGCTAACATACCACACCAAACCAAATACATTTTAAGAAAATAACCAAAATAATTATCTAACTTACCTTCTAAATAGCTCCCCGACAACGGCACCAAAAATGTCAAGCTGTTGTATTAAAGATTTTTTTAAATACCCGAAAACACTAAATTGTCAAACCAGGGTAAGTGAACTTAGATCTGCTAAACTATATGTGCTAGTAAGATATTAATTCCTATCTAAAGGTTATTCTGAGAAGAAAACACAAACTTACTCTTAGAAACTGAACCCTAATGATTATATTAAAACTAATCATATCTTGTCTAATTCATCAAATGGAAACAGTTTTGAATTTAAGTAAAGGTATTTCTATTCCTAATCTAATGTAATCACCCAAGACTATATACCATTATCTTAAACATCTAATCATCATCATATCTATCTAAACCATAAAAGAGAGACCATTTTAAAAACCTTTTAATCTAAGCATCAAGAAGTTCTAAATCTAACATAGGTGAAACAAATAAATGTCCTATTTTACCCTACAGGTACTGGAAGCTTCCTTTAATCAGACTATAAGCTAGCTATCCTAACAAAACAAAGTAAGTCTAAACTCAAATCATCTTTAAATCGTGATCAAACTGGACACTGGAAAACAGAGCAAATCTAGATTAAGCACTTGGTTCATTCTTCAAATTCTACAAGGATAAATAACTCATTCAACATTCTTCGATCTATAAGATAATATCAAACTGAAAATGATCTAATCGAAAAAATGGCTAAGCCAGAATTTAACAGAGTAATTTTGAGTTCAAAAACTAACTCACATCCAGATTCTAGAACTAAAAATAAACTAACTCTACTGTTGAAAAGAGACAGCGAATTGAACCTGTTGGTGGGCCCAATCAAGAGGTGCAATCACCCTAAAATGAAACCAGAGCTACTCAGATTATTCCATGCAAAAATTGTTTCATACTTCACGCTCCATAATTCATAAACAAACTCAAATCATTTTAACAGCGAATAACATAACGCATAGAAAATTGTATTATCAGAAATCGTATCACATAGAATATCGTAACCAATGTTTATTGAGAGCGATCTCAGTTTATATAGATCCTCTCCAAATAATATTGAACATAGGTGCATTAATCTAAGCAAATCTTAGATCCGAAAATGACTCATAGTCAGTTAAAACTAATTTCACAGCTTCATGACACGCAGTGTCAAGAAGTGTGGATCATAAAGAATTATAATGAAACAGTTCTACAATCTCACCTTGAGTCACCATATTGAGTTATGACTCAATCAATTATATGAATAGACTGTCAATCCAATCTGGCCATGTCATGCAAGTCTTTGACATCTCCACTAAGTGTGAGTCGGTACCTGGTACTGATAAGTCTGTTTCAAGGGAACAAGTACCTAACTCATGTCATGTTAGTATCAATATTAGTTCAAAATATCAAAATACATTAAAAATAACTTGAATCATAGGAATACCTTGAATAGCCCCATTTAGTTGTAAAAGGATGTCAAATGTGTCATGGTAAGGCCGGAAGGAAATGATACTAGATCTGAAAATGGGGGTATATCTGACATGATATAGGCAAAAATATAGTCAAAACTGGAGACTAACAGATTTGATGATATCTTAGTGACTTTATTTAGCAATATGAGTAGGACATATGCAATGTAATCATATTTAAAGAGATAGTAACAGAAAATGAAGGCACGAATTGTGCAGTTCTTGATGTCTCACAGGGATAGAATCATCGCCAGATGGAGCCAATATTAGTACCAAAACCTACACAACTTCTTTGTTACCCCTAAACCTATACTATTAATCCACAAGCCTTCCTCAAAGTCAATATTTAATTTATTTTCTTTATACTTCATGTGTTCTGTTCACCTTTTGGTTTATTTTCCATTTCTTTGATTTAATTTTATTTGCTTCTTTCTTAATATATGATTAAAGTGTTACATATATTTCAGTCACAATCAAGGATGGGTTATTGTTGGAGATATTTCTATTTTCAACTCACTAGTTCAATGGTATTTTACTAGAGCTAGTTCTATTTTAGACTTTCTATTTTAGACCATCACTATTATGCATGCATTCCTAAGAAAATCTCACTGCTTGTTCACTTTTACTAATTATGGAATGCTCTTTCCTATATAAGTGTATATCACTCATTCATTGTATATTGATTGATTATCTCATTGGAGGGTAAAAGCATGAAGTTGGGTAACACTTTTGTGAGAATCGGGCTTCCAAAATTCCTACTGACATTGTTTCGACCGAAAGAAACATTTTTTGGCCGAAAACATTTTCGGCTAAACCATTGAACGTCAAATCAAATGGTACTATGATGATGGCATCACTTTTCATGTACCATATTAGCCAGAAGGATTTTTTTTTTCCGGTAAAACTTTTTGGCCGAAAAGATGTTTCGTTCGAAAAATAATTTCGGCCGAAAAACCTTTTATATATTACCTGCACATCGCTACATTCACATTTTTCTTGAACTGTAGATGTAGATTCGTTTTCGAATCATGGTTGATAGGTTGGTGTTGGAAGATGTTGTCATTGGTGGTTGGTGTTGGCGGTTGTAGCTACAGGCGGTTGTTTTTGGAAGTTGTTGCGGGTGGTTGTTGTTGGTGGTTGCTGCTGGAGGTTGTTACTATTGTTCATTTCCACTAGTCCAAGTAACTATATCCATGTCCATTTAATTAATTTTTAGGTAGTTTTAGTTTTTTTTGGTTTTAGGAGTATGAAAGGGCCGAATACGACCCTATCCATGTACAGGTACAGGGTCGAATTCATGCCTATCCATGTAGATGGACATGGTCGAATTCAGCCCTATCTGTGTACAAGGACAGGGTCAAATTGGGGCATGTCCCTGTATAGGTACACGGTCGAATTAGACCATGTCCATGTACAAGGACATGCCAGAATTCGGGCCTATCCCTGTACATGGACATGGATGAAATCGGCCATGTCCATGTACAATGACAGGGCAGCTTTGCATAGTGATCTAGGATTAAATTAATTTTAATGCATGTTGGAAATTACAATTTAGATCTATGTATGTAATTTTGTGCATTTTCAGCATTCAGTTACTTTAGAAATATATTTTTTATCATAGATCTTTGGCCTAGGAATTTCAATTTTCATCTTAAGTAGGAAAGGAAAAAATCAATTTTAAATTTGAGGTTTAAGGCATGTTAAGTAGATTACTTGCAATAAAGATGTCAGCATTTAATGCATGTTTATCACTGTGTGTTTAGAGAATATTATATTTCCATAACATCTAGATTCCCAATATAAAGTGTGAAATTGTTGTTATGATGATAGTGAAGACAACAAAATTATTCTGTATATCACACTTCTTATAGTGTCCCTAGAACCATCAAATGATCATGAATTATCACCAGTTTAGAGAATCAAAATGTTCAGGGCAATGATAACCATGAGACAATGATCCAATATGAGTAGATAGTGAGCAATCTTATCATAATCCAAGGCACATTAATCCTTGCGTGTTAAGATACATTGTCATCATGAAGTCCAGAGATCAAAGCAGTGAAATGTCAAGTGTTAATAGCAGTATTTAAGTATCTTATGCATTTTGTAAACTGTGTAAGAAATGCATCAATAGTAAGAGTATCAATCTTATATGAATACCTTATTATGTGTTTTATGGTTTTTTATTATTTCAGATTTAGAAAGAGAGAACACATATGTAGGAAACAAGAAAGTAAATCTTTAAACAACCAAGAAAACAGTGGGATGTTTGCACTAGGAACAAAGTCGTTTCCCCTACCAATGCATCGATTTACTCAAGGGGATGATTATGATGTCAAATATTCTTAGGTGTTGCAAAAGGATAGTGCATCAAGACAAAATTTTAACCATTATGCAGGTTTGTGAACCTTTGTCATAAATAACTTGAAATATCAAAACGCCTCAAGAATTCATGTAATCATGTGAATGTAAAGAGTGTTATCACACCATTAGAAATGCCACAAAGGGTATGCCAAATGTACCATAAATAAGTAAAATATCTCAATTGTAATCCTTAATCCCAATATATCAAGCTTCAAAGATGAAGTTAAATTCCAAAAATTCAAATTGTTTCACTTAATGATTTGGTTGTTGCATTGCTTGTGTCATCAACTTGATCTCTCTAAGTATATATAACCATGAAACGAGATCAACATTGGAAATTAAACCCTTGCAATGGATAAAATACCAAGACTAGCATAGAACCATATGTTGGACACACCT
>JASDQU011506863.1:0-12831 GCA_032191745.1 Picea mariana
AAGATGGATGGAGATTGGAAAAGTGAGGGAGTTGTACCCTCACTTACTTGCTGAATAATTCAGGCTTTTGGTGGTCCAAAAGCTCTCCAATGGGGAGGAATGATCCGAAGGGGTTTTTCATCCTCCAAATTCTATTGATCCAATATGGTACATGGTTATTAATCAATGGTGTAAAGTACATCACATAAACTAAACTTCTTATATGTTGCTGCCACATTCGAAACGAAACCAAGTTATATATCATGTTACACGGAGCACCATTTGATGAGTATGGTCTAGCTGGTGGTTTGAGCTTGCGCGGTAACGTGGCATGGGACCATTTGTGCACAGTTTTGTGGGCGTTCTAGATGTGGAGTTAGTATTGGAGAGCCGTTTCTGGGGCATCTGTAACGTTATTTGGTAGTTAGGGTTACAAGCTATAATGAGAAGATTCCGGTGCAATAAACCTCCCAGCTATTTTGTTGCTATTTTGAATACACAGCCGAGTCGATGCCGGTGCAATAAACCTCCCAACTACACGATTCTACCATCATTCTGTTAAGGAACTCGGTTGGGAATGCACAGGTGTCATATTCGTTATGAATTGCAAAGTATCAGTTCTGTTCTGCCATTTAATTGAAGCATCTTTGTTGTGAGTCCCATATACTATATAGCCATTGTTCAATCAGTATGCAGGGAGGAGGGTTTTTCTAGCTGTGAAGTCCAGATGTTGTGGTTTTTCCAAGTCGACTACTCTGTCATTAAGTGGTTGTTTGTATAGTGAAGACCATTTTGTAATTTCCAGAAACGTAGTCTTGAAGGCTTTTGCATAGTTTTTTGTTCATAGTTGCTGAAGTTGATTCCAGCCATTTATGTACCATTTTGAAACTAATATTGGATCGGTACCCATTGGAGAGGGACCCAGAGATGTAGCCCAGTGAAGGGGGTGAACTCCGTTAACAATTTCAGTGTTTTGAGACTCTCTTCTGCTGTGTTTGTTATTCTCTGTTTTGTGTTGTCATTTTCTGTATTACTCCATTCTGCTTAAAGCGTTACATTTCCAGCTTTACGTTCCACTTGAATGTTAAGACAGTCATAGTATGCTGAGCATTCATAATATTACTTTTATTGCACTTAACATTTAGATCTTAAGGATCAGTAATAAACTAAAGGATGTGCTTTGTCCAAGGGCGACAATATTGTTGTCAACAAAAATGATAACGCATCCCTTCCCCTCGTTTTGGAATATTTGATTTTTTTGTCTTTTTCATATATTTAATGAGCTTGAAAAATAATAAAAGAATGCTACGTTACAAAGGAGGAATGAGTGTTTCAAGCAAGCAAACAAGTTCCAATCGCATGGAACATATTGATGCTCAGTGAAAGGAGACATGTGCAGGATAATGACACTCGGGAAAATTCCTCCATGGGTGAGGGTGTCAGATTGCAAAGGAAAAAATGTTGCAAGGCCTGCACCTAAGGAATGCTCTAAAAGTTCAACAACAACAAAATGGAGTTGAAATTAGTCCAAAGACATAAGAGTGAGACTTGCAATGCGATTACAGACGGACACAAAGGAGATTCCTTCAATGTAAAGTTTTACAAGCCCAGAGAAGGTAATCTCGGCGGGTTTTCACTTTTAGAGAATCTGAAAAACACTAAAAGAAGACTCCAAAGTGTTCTTTTTCATACATTTAGAGCCTCAAGCCCGAAAAAGGATAAAATAATACTTGGGAATACTCTCCCTGCGAGACATATCTTCCGAGGTGCACCTTTTTCGTAAGTTGAGTCTCTGAGGTTCGGAAAAGGTTTAAACTTATACCAAGGAGAACTATAATTCCTTTTTCGTAAGTTAAGTTCCCCAGGCTCGAAAAATGGATAAACTAATACCTGGGACAACTCGCCCGTCGAGACATATCCCCCGAGCTATTCCTTTTTCCTAGTTAATCTATTGGCTGAAAAAAGGGGTAAACTTATACCAAATAGATGTTCTTTCTAGACCAATTAAAGAGTGTGAAAGAAACAAAGAAGACTGCATGGGTTTCCTTTTTGTAAATAAGACTGTTTAGGAAGTCTAAAAAAGACTTAAAGAAGACTGCAGGGGTTTCCTTTTTTGTAAATAATCTCCAAGGCCCAAAAAAGAGATAAATCAAAACTAGGGAGAATGGTCCTTTTTTCGTAAATTTAGTCCCTCRTGCCCAAAAAAGGGATAAACATATACCTMACAATACTCTCCTCACAAACCAKAGCTCCTAGAGTGTACATTTTTCATAAATTAGCCATCTGAACCAATAAAGGGGTAAACTATCGCCGGATAGATGTGCATTAAGGTTTCATTTTGACGGGCATTAAGGGCAACAAGATCGCTCGACAATATTTTCAATTTTAGGGAGTGTGAAAAGAGCTTAAAGGAGACTTCTAGGGGGATCCTTTTCGTAAGTAATCTAAGCAAGGCCRAAAAGGATAAATAATCGCTCACTAGATGTCTCTTTCATATTTTAAGTGAGCTTGAAATAAGACAAACCTTGCTCTAGGGGAGTCTGATAGGAGAGGCCAAAAATGATGACTAAGGAGGAGAATGAGGCTTCCAACATGAAGTCATGATGGGACTAAAGAGACTCCCGAGACTATRGATAACTTACAATATGTGTGCCAAAATGAAACAACGGGTTCTATCTAGGGCACCCATGGAAGGAAGGCTCTACCACTGAATTACRACACTTCTAGAGCAACATGAAAGGTTTTGTTTYGGACTTAAGTGGGATYGATCCTATGGYAAAGMGGAAATCATTAATAAGATGCAAAATGAAAGGTGAAAAGGACCTACCTTAGATGCAAGTGACGATAACTCATTTTTTCCATAGGATGACATAAATAAATTTTCTATTAAAAAGTCCAAACCCAAAATCTTAACAGATTTATGTAACCAAAATATCATCTAAAGAAATCAATCCTTCCACCAAACCAACATTAGAGAAGAAACCAGGGTCAAACTTAGGTCAAAAAAGGTAAAAAAATCTATAAATATGAGTAAAAAAGGTCATTTTTACCATTGCATTGTGAAAAATACCAAAAAGGGCCAAAAACCCTCTTCTTTCTTTTGCAAATTCGGAGAGCTACGGTGGAAGCAAATCGACTCCCTCTTGGACCAAGTAAGTAATCCTTCCCTCAACTTATATTTTCATCCATTTATTGTGTTTTATAGAGAACTTTGGGGGGTACACTCCCTAAAGATATTCTTGGTTGTGTGTGTACACGTGTTGTGCATGCTCAGTACGCGTATGTAAGTGGGTTGCGATACAACCAAACATTGTACATACGTGACTGTTGTCAAAAGAGCCCGCGTACATGCCTAAATTTAAATAAAAAAGAAGAGTAACTAACCCAAACATTTTCTTGTGATGGTGCATGATGTATGTGCAGTGGCGAGAAAGAGAGCACGAAGAGGTGGACCAAGTTGTTGAAGATAATCCTGAGGTAGTTGCGACATTAAAACAATGTGGAATGTGGAAATTCTTTTGATGCCCTTATATGCAAGCCCAACCAAAGCTCTTAAACCATTTAGTCGACTATTGGAATCTCGATGTTGAAGCATTCATGCTTGAGGGACAATCCCCCGTATCAACGACCAAAGATATCTACTTCTTAACATGCCTCTCTAGGAGGGGTGAGCCAATAAACCTCAAGACTTTTCCTCCTGGACCATATGCGATTGTGCATTATATAGGGAAGTATTGTGAGGTTGCGACTAAGAAAGTAGGGTCTCAAGTCCCTGTTCAGAAAATCATAAGTCTAAGCTTGAGGGTGATATTGTATATGATTGGTCGGATCACTGGATCTGCAACACTAGACCAGTCTTCCAGGGATTAAATGCATTGTTTCATTCAGTTCCTTCAGTCAGTTGTCTTTAACTGGAGCACTACTATGCTCAGCTATATTAAAGTCCAACTTACAGACTGCAAGCGTAGAAAGAACAAAAAATTTGGATTTGGAATAGTATTGTGTGCTTTTTTTTAGAGAGTGTCGGGAATATGCCCAAAGGAGAGTTTACGAGGGCACATTGCATCATTCTCAACACTCTACAGGTGGGCCACCCTAATGCCACGTTAGGGAGCAGGAGGATTTCATGAGTCATATAATGATGTCTTCTTCGATTGGTGGAAACTTCATATTCGCACCATCAAAGACTACCCATATGTAGGGATTAGCTTTCTCAAGGACCCTTACATGCCTATGCCCCCAGGCACAGCACAAGGAAAGATAGGTACAATTTGCTTTTTTATTGAATTTTTAATTTTTATAATTTCTTAGTATGAAAGAAAACATATTTTTGGTAATGTCATAGTACCAACTTATACTCTGATATGTACAGATGTGGGACTAGTAAGACCTGTGGATTTCCCTCGGTCTAGATGTTGTCCACGAAATCATGCCCAAATAGGAGGAGTTGCGGCAGAGGTAGGACCATCGACGACAGAGGATGAGCGATTTTTGAGGCGGGTGGAGAGGAATCTAACTGCCCTCACCTATAGTGTCCCTATGGCAAAGGTTGAGGACCTACCACCCTTGATGCAACCACATGTAGTGGGAGTGCCTAGAACATGGGTTCAAGTTTTCAGGTGTCTAACCAACGTTGTAGTGTGTTATAACTGGGCTAATAGGCCCATGGCTTAGACTAGGCTTGTACATTAGCAGTGTCGAGAGCACCTATTTTTGTATATTTACATGTATTGAGGGATTGAGCCCAAATATGTATATTTGACATGTATTGAGGCCTATGGCCCACATTTTGTACCATGACACTATTTTTTTGACACTATATTATATATATACGTCTATATTTTTTCCTTATGGAGTAAATATGTTTTCTATAAAAATATTTACATTGTGTGTTTGTTTGTTCTCTTATTTACATATGTGAAAGATGCCAATCTAAAACATGATTTGTTAAAGCGTTAGTTAATTTATTAAAGTGCCTAGGAACATGAATATATGTAATATAATTAGAATAATGTTCAGAGAGGCGTACCTTAAGAAAATGTCGGTGAAGGGTGGGATAGTGGATGCGATATACTCCATTCAACTCTGACACTATCAATTGGGCGTCTAAATAGACCTAAAGGCGAGAGATACTATGTGATAGAGCATCACGTAGTAGTTCTATAACTACACTATATTCGACAACATTTTTGGTTACTTAACATAGGCAAGCACTTCCTGAAGACATCGAACGAACAATGGGTGCAAAGATCACCCAATTTGTGGAAGCAAGCTTTCGATTGTGTCGGCTAACACCATATGTGAACCCAATATAAACCTTAGATCCCCTTGACGTCTTCCACAAAGAAGATACACAAATGAACGACACTTACATAAGATAGAAAGAGTTAAACTTTATACATAAATATACAATATTTACAAGAAGTCACACTCAGGTGACCAACCTAAGCATGATACTTTTTTAAATAAATCCCATTTCTGGGCCCAAGCAACACATTGCCTTCAAAATCAACCAATTTGTACGTGCCTTTCTCCAAAACCTTCTTTACAATGAACGGTCCAAACCACATGGTTTTGAACTTGCCTGCCCCCAAGTGGTCTTTTTCTTGATCATAGACCAAGACAAGATCACCTTCGAAGAAAGCCCTAGGGAGAACCTATCTATCATATTGACACTTGATGCGAAGTTTATGAGCCTCGTTGGACGTGGTTGCATCCCGCCGCTGCTCATCGAACTGCTTGAGATATACAAGATGTTCTTCGAGTTTAGTTGTGTTGGGGAGTAGTTCCACTACCAACTTGAGTGAAGGAACTTGACACTCTATAGGAAAAACTTCCTCCATCTCATAAAAATGTTGGAGGGGATAAAATCTTGTAGCAGTCTTGATTGAGGTTCGATATGCCCAAAGCACAGAGTATAACATCAAATTCCAATTCGACTTAGTCGAATTGATTGTTCGTTGGAGAATGGTTTTAAGAGACTTGTTGACAACCTCCACCTAGTCATTCACCTGTGGATAATAGGGTGACGAATGTTCCTGTCTAAATCCTAGCTTTGACATTAACTTTGTCATCATTTTATTTTGGAAGTAAATTCCATGGTCGGTGACAATCTCCTTCGGTATATCGAACCTTGAAATGATTTGGTTGAAGATAAAGAGTGATGCAGTTTATCCATCATTGTTGAATGTTGGCATGGCTTCGACTCACTTGGTGGAGTAGTCTACCGCCACAATGATGTATCGATTCCCCCTAGAAGAAGTTGGGTGGCATGTGGTGAAATCAATCCCCCACTTGGTGAAGGGGCCAACTATGATTATGGGGAACAAAGGAGCAGGGTGTGTCTGCATCTTCTGAAAGAAGATATGGCACATATGACATCTCTTAATTTCCTCAATACAATCTTTGAATAATGAGGGCCAGAAGTATCCAACGCGAAAGATTTTCTGAGTTGTCGCCAACCCAGAAAGGTGATCACCACATGCTCTAGTGTAGAAATCATTTAGCACAAATTATGCTTCTTTATGGGTAAGACAACGATGGAGAACCGAATCAATTCCTTGATGATGGAAAGTATCGTTGATGGAATGTATCGTTGATAATAAGGTAATTTTGGGCCTGATGACATATCCATCGAAGCTCATCGTGAGAAGCGGAAGGGGGGCACTTCAAATTTTGGAGATACACGAGTATATACCCATACCAAGGGTCGAAAGACATAATGAGGAAGAGGTCCTCCCTGAAAAATGAATCTTTAAATTAATCTTTGACACTCTCAATTGGAAGCTCAGAGATTAACTTTGCGAAGACCAGAGATTTCTTGGACTTTACTGAAACAAAATCCAAGGTGAACTCTTGTAAAATAACGATCCACACATTGCGTCAAAACATATTGAAATGCATTGACAATGGCCACGGCAATGGTCTTACGTAGTAAAATATGATGACAGAATCTTTGGATGGAATGAACAGCTTCCAAAGCCAATTTCTCAACATGAGTATAGTTGTGCTCTGGTCCGACTAAGCCCCGACTGAGATAATAGATAACGTGTTCCTAGAGCACGTCATCCTCCTGAACTCCGACCATGTTGATGGTGGATTCCGCTGCAGCCAGATACAACAAGAAATCCTTGCCATAATCAGTAGGTCTAAGCAGAAGGGGAGATACTAAGGCACTTTTTAATGCTTCAAAAGAGTGTTGAGCTGCTTTGTCCCAATATAATGGGAACCCCTTCTTTAATAGATGCATAAACCCCTTTGTAATTTCAGCATAGTTAGCGACGAATTGCCGTAAAAGTTTATCCTTCCCTCGGAGGCTCTGAAGTTGAGGTATTGTGCACGGGGGAGGCAATTGAACTATTGCCTCAACTTTGAGGGGATCAACCATGATCCCTTTGTTGGACACAATAAATCCCAACAAATTTCCTTGACTTAATGCAAAAATTACATTTGTTGGGATTCAAACTAATCCGATAATATCGACCTCTCAAAAATAAGTCGAAGATGAGCGGGATGATCATCTCTTTTGTGAGAACATGCTGCAAGATCATTAAGGTATTCTTCATGTATATCTTTAAGGTCATGAAAAGCGAATTCCATAACTCGTTGGAAAGTGGCTCCAACATTTTTAAGGTCAAAGGGCATTTTCTTATATGCAAAGGTACCCTAAGGACATATAAATGCAGTCTTGTGTTGGTCCTCGGGTCGGATATGGATTTGATTATACCCCGCGAAATTGGCCATAAACAAAAAAATCTCACAACCTGCACACTCGTCAATAATTTGATCAATGAATGGGGTAGGAAAGTTATCTTTTGGGCATGCCTTGTTCAGATCAAGGAAGTCCATGCATAATATAATTGTGCTTTTCTTTTTGTTGACATGAACAAGATTTGACACCCATTCCATCAGTTGGACTGGGTAGATGAACCCAACCTTGATTAATTTCTCTACCCGATCCTTAATGGCCACTCCCTTTCGAGGGTTGACCGAGGGAATATTTTTCCGAATAGGTTTGGCATCAAGACAGGTTCCAATCTCATGTTCAAAAATTCAAGGGTAAATGCCTACCATTTTCGTGTAGGACCAAGCAAACACTTCACGAACTCCTTGAATAACTTTGTATAAGTTTGAATATCGTTGGGGGAACAATCTGCCCCGATAAAGACGTTTTCGATGAACCCAAGGGTTTTGGAGATATCAATCGAGATTGTCTCGGCTATGCATGCCATGTTCCCTTCGACATATATCTCGTGTGATTCCAAAGGGTTAACGAGGTAAGCGAAATCTCCATTCATGGTTGACATAGATTCTCCTTCTTCCACTCGCTTAAGCTCAGGAAAAAAAATACTATCTATGATGGAGATCATCTCAGGGCCTATCCAGAGTCGTCATTGCCTATAAAATTGTCTCATCGGAAGGCAAGATAGAGTCAAAAGGATCGTACAAAGTAAGAGAATATTGAGCCCAAATAGGCACCAAAACGGGATCTAGCTCGAGGGGGAGTTGGATCGGGGTTTGCAGAGGCTTGCTAGACAATAATGTATGCAACCTCAGTTGGTGATAGGGAAATCACCATGCAGGGATTCCCTACCCCTTCCATTAGAGATGACGGGGAAGTTAAAGTCCACGGATTTTCAAAGTAAGTCGTTTGAAATGAACTCACTTGAAGAATCACAGTTTTAGGCTGATCAGGGATAACCAAAATAAAATTAATATCATTCAAAGGCGATGGGAAGTCAAATGTACCCATGAAAATGGAAATAAACCAACACCTAAGTTGACAGTACCTTGTTGTGGATAATCAATCAACGGGACCATGGATGCTCCTGATGAAGGGTCAGGACGAGAGAAGGACAATTGATCATTGGTGACAATTTTGCCTTCATGGGGAAAAAATAACACTTGAAAAATAGAGGATGTGACGAACATCATCGCATAAGTCCAACTTTGACCCAATAGAAGGTTGTAGTCGAGAGGCGCATCGATTACGTCGACTTCAACACACATAGTTTTTTCCCCCCAACTGCATGAGAAATGAAGGGATTAGGCCATGTGGTCGGAAATAATGACCATCAAATGCAGTTAACAATGTGGGGGACAGAGCTAACTCAGGTTGACCAATAACCTTCCAACATGCAGGTGACATAACACAAGTCAATGCTCCCTCGTCTACCATAGTGCAAAAGATGTTTCGCAACAAAGATTTTGTGGTGTAAACCACTACTATTTGAAAGGCGACATGATAAGGAAAACAGGGTTTTACATTGGAAGGATAAAACATGATAGATTTTGAGTTAGTAGGTTCAGAGGCACCTAAAGCTAACAACAATGATTTTCTTTGTGAGGGAAAACTCTGAAGAACTTCCAGAGAAGACATTGTGGAAGGGTTTTGCACCAGATCTTCAACAATAGGGTAGCTTTGGGCAGCCCGTGCATTTCGGTTATAAGATGCCTTCTTAAACGCCCCTTTGGGGATGTGAGTCATTGTGTCTACAATCGGTTTCTCAATATGGAGAGGTGTCGATGGGTTAGGAGCTCCTTTTCCTTTATATATGGATTCGAGTGTTCCATAATCATGGGCCTTAGTTTGAAAATGAACATACTCCCTCATCATATATACATTTGCGGATTCAAGATTAGAGTCATGCATGGTGGCACCTTGATTTCCACCAGACACGTTTTTGGATGAGGATTCCTACATCATATTCTGCCCTCGAGGAAAAGGGTTAGTTAACACATCAGTCTGTTGTTGTTCCAACAACTTTTGGGCATCCTTGATCTAGAGGCATTGATGAGTTAGGTGGTCATCCTTGCAAAGGTTACAAGGGAACCTAACCTTCTTCTTTTTATTTTTTCCCTACCCAAAATTATTAGCAGCCTTTTTGTCGTTACCCCGCCCTCCCGACCCTTCTTACCCTTGCTCTTCTTTTTCTCTTCAGGTTGCTAGTTACACTTGGGGTTCGTCATCTGCACAGAGTGTACATCATAAGTCTGGGTGGTTGGGGTAGCCATAATAGAAGTTTGGATGACCACAGTTTCTTGTAGAGACAATTGTTGCATTTCATTAGACAATAGATCTGTGGGCTTGTTTTGTGTTGAGCCCACAATACCATTGGCATGAGGCCTATATTTAGGTTTGGCCAAGTCAAAGGATGAGCACGGTGCATCAAGAAGAATCTCATAAAGCATGCCATATTGCGAATAGATCAACTCCGACTGTTGAGCTCTCATTATTGCATCTTCCTCATAAAACACTCCAAAATCCATGACATCTTAGGAGAAATAAGGCACCAAAGACTTCAAGAATCATTAGAGTAAAAAATCAGGAGGGACCTTGACCTTGATCAAGTTCTTACGAAAAATCCATTCTTGGATATGATCAGAGATATGGACTACCTTAGTTTGCTCAAAATTGGCCATCAACTTGGTGCCAACATCGTATCTCATGCGAAGCTAAAAATGGTTCAAGAAAACCATCACCAAATCATTAAAGTAAGAATACCTTGAACCATCAAGCTCAATATACCATTTCCCAACACCCTCTATTACATTGCGTTGAAACAATCACAACTTAATGGAATCGTCATTTAGCGAATTCAAGGAGCACCACAAATGAAAAGTCGTGACATGATGACTTGGGTTCTCCCTAAGCTCGCCTTCAAATTTTGGGATATTTGAAGGAAACTTGGTCAACACAGGAGGCCAACCTGGAACATGATAGATGGGATCATTCAGTAACCTTGACAAGTCTGGAAAATGAAGAGTTTCCAGAAATGGTAACTTTAGTTGTGATGTGTTCGCCTGAAAAGATGGACCTAGATATTGGTTGGCACCAAGTTGTCAGGAAAAGCTTTCCTGTTGAACAGAGTTCTGGTAAAAACTAGGGTTGCCTTGGCCAGTGTAAAGGAATGACATGCCTGTTTGCATCATAGACGAGTTTGAATAGTTGGATGACATGCCTTGACTAGGACCTGCCCCTACATGGCATTCCATTGGCCTTGGTTGAGGTTGCCCCCAATCGATCCCCCGTGCATAGGAATTGAACATTGTAGGGGGTTCCACTGAAAGTGGGAGGGGTGATCCAGATGGATATTGGTGGCCACCCACCTTTTCCAACTGGCTCAAAACAGTTTTCTGACAATTTTGGCAATTTACTATTTTTAGCAATTTTAACTTCCAGGGCCATTTTGAGGGCCTAAATGAAGGTTTTTCAGTATCGAGCTCCTCAACGATTTCCAAAGGCATGATTGAGCCCCCAAAATGAATCTCCTCAACGACACCTTTTCAACGGGCTATCACACACCTAAAACTGAGATTGTATGCAAAAGTTACGACCCCGGGAAGTTGATGTACTAACTTACCCAAATGGGGCCCACGTGACTTTTGGCGCTTCATCTCCTAGGGTTAGGTTTTTGGATGTCTAGGGTTTTTGGCATTCTTTCTTATTGTAAAAAGGCCTTCAGAGCCTCATTGTAACCTGCTCCTTGCGAATGCGTGCTGCCGTCACATCTCTTCGCATAGATAAGCCACCACCATTCCAGCAAGCTTGTTTCCGCTGCATTTTACAGTTTCAACTTATTTCGTTATTGAATAAGAAACCAGTTTTACTTTATCTTTGTTATTTTGTGCTAATAACTTGTTAATAATCTATATTCATTTCGTTCTGTTCATAAAATCTGGATCAGTGGTATCAGAGCGATCTGCTCCTTGTCATCTTAATGCATGTCCCCAACAAGGTCAGAGTACAAAGAGTTGGGTCTCGAGCTTGTTTCTCTTCAGTACAGAAGCTCTCGCACGCCCAAGCGACCTCCCATGGCAGGAGGAAAGAAAGATGAAGGAACAGGAGATCCTTTCAAACTGTTGATTGAGGAAGCCCTCACACAACAGAGGAACGAAATGATGGATAGTTTCGTGCAAATCCTTCAACGACTACCAATAGACAACACATCTTCTTCGAACGGAGGCGTCGCCCCATTCAAGGTAAAAATAAACTCCGATATTCCTATATTTGAAGGTTAGATAGACGCAGATGTTGTAGACAAGTGGTTGAATCTACTAGAAGGGTATTTTTCTGTTCATAAATTTTCGAATAGAGAAAATATTACTTTTGCACTCCTCAAAGTCGTTCCCCATGTCAAAGATTGGTGGGAAACTTTCTGTGAGCAAAAGGAAATAAAGGAAACCTCATTATTTTTAGTCATGGCCACCTGGGAATCCTTCAGGGATGCTATTAAGGAACAATACTACCCTGTCGGAAGTTATGATGACCTGTATACCAAATGGACCACACTGCGACAAGAAAGAGGCCAAGCAGTACCAGATTTCACAAATATCTTCCATACCTTGCGCACCAAGTTGGGTATCAAAGATTCAGAGTGACATCTAGTGCTCAAGTATCACGATTCTCTGCATAGATACATCCATACTGAAATGGAATTTCTGGACATCTCATCCTTGGGCGCAACCTACCGATATGTCGTCAAAATCGAGCAGAAGCTCAAACAAAAGACATGGCAATTTAGCCCTGGGAACCCCTCACAACAAAAGCCAGGAAAGGGCGGCCCCAACCCATTGAACAAAGGATAGAGCAAAGACGGGTAGTATCAGGACAACCAGTACAAGCCACAAGCAAATAAGGACACCAGAAAGACAAAGAAAGATACCGGGAAGTGGTGCGATTTCCATAAGAGCCCTTGTCATAACACTGTTGACTGTCACTCAAAGCAGTCGCTGGTGGCCGAAGTAAAAGCCTCTAAATCAGATGTGGATTATGACTTCGAGACAGAACCAGAAAGGGGAAGATAGATCATTGACGCGGAACCCAGTGCCACTGTTTCTACCACCAAGCTC
>JASDQU011506863.1:12931-25470 GCA_032191745.1 Picea mariana
CTTTTCTAAGATGGCAATTCTGGTTGCCTGCAAGAAGAGCATCACAACAGAGGCCACTACCAAGCTCTTCTTTGAACGAGTCTGGATACATTTTAGAATCCCACAAACCATTGTCTCAAATAGGGATAGTCGATTTCTCAACACATTCTAGTTGAGCCTCTGGTCACTGTTGGACACCAATCTCACCAAATCCATGGCCTTCCACCCCCAGACAGATGGCCAAACCGAGGTTGTAAATCGAATGATTGTGCATATCCTTCGCATGTATAATTCAAATCACCCTCACACATGGGATGAGAGCCTTCCCTATGTCCAAAATAGCTACAAACGAGCCTTGCATATCTCAATTGGCCACAACCCCTTTCAAGTGGGGTTGGGATTCCAACCGTTGGGTCCCATAGATGTTGCACTTCCCCTTGTAGTCACCTCGACTGACTCATCTCCTGCTCCAACTGAAGCTGAAAAAGCCACCTAGTTCATTGAGAAGATCCAACACATCCACCAACAAGTTCAGGATATCCTACAGAAGTCCAATGACAAGTACAAAAAACGCGATGATCAACATCGGGTGTCGCATAAGTTTCAGGTGGGCGACAAACTTTGGTTGCACTTGCAGAAAGAACACCTTACAAAACCCCATCGAAAGCTTTGCCCACTCCGTTATGGACCATACACTATCACCAAGGCCGTGGGGGATAATGCTTTTGAGCTCAACATTCCTCCTTTCCTTGGCCTTCACCTAGTGTTCAACATGGATCTCCTTCGCCCTTATTTCCCACCATTATTGGACACCTCAGAAGTAGAAAAACAACTGACACCAACAGAGCTCAACCAAGACTGCATACAACAGGCATCCAATAATCAGATTGTGGACAGACATATCAAGGCACTTGACAACAAAGGATCCAGCTTTATCGAGTCATCAAAGCAGGGCAACTACTGCACCAAGGCAAGTCGTTCACCCAGGGCCAAATTCAACAGAAATTTCCTCATCTAATGGGGGACCTCAATGCAATGGATACCATTTCTTCCTAAGGAGGGAGGATTGATCCAAATGGATATCAGTGGCCACCCACCTTTTCCAACTAGCTCAAAACAATTTTCTAACAATTTTGGCAATTTACTATTTTTAGCAGTTTTAACTTCCGAGGCCATTTTGAGGGCCTAAATGAAGGCTTTTCAGTATCGAGCTCCTCAATGATAGTTGAAGGAATTATTTATCCCTTAAAATGAATCTCCTCGACAATAAATTTCCAACGGGCTATCACACGCCTAAAACGGAGATCGTATGCAAAAGTTACAACCCTGGGAAGTTGATGTACTAACTTACCCAAACGGGGCCCACATGACTTTTGGCGCTTCATATCCTAGGGTTAGGTTTTTGGATGTCTAGGGTTTTTGGCATTCTTGCTTATTGTAAAAATGCCTTCAGAGCCTCATTGTAACCTGCTTCTTGCGAATGCGCGTTGTCGTCACATCTCTTCTCAGAGATAAGCCGCCACCATTCCAGCAAGCTTGTTTCCACTGCATTTTACAGTTTCATCTTTTTTCATTATTGAATAGAAAACCAGTTTTAATGTATCTCTGTTATTTTGTGCTAAGAACCTGTTAATAATCTGTATTCATTTTGTTCTGCTCATAAAATACGGATCAAGGGGTTACCCCTGTTTCAAATCATGTGCGGATGGATAGGATTCTACACGAGATTCCATAGACCTTGGAAGGAGTTGGCTCCTGCCATCGCTCCCTGTGAAGGTATAGAACCTTGTGTAAGGATGGATTGATTAAAAAAGGGGTTTCCCCCTGACAAAAATGATGACGAAGAAAAGGTGTTATTCCCAAAATCACCAAATAAGGAAAATGAAATGGACCCAACCGAAGTCATGGAAGGTGGAGGGATCTAACTCCCTTCGCTAGACAAGTTAGAACTGACATGGGGTTCAAATGGTTGTTGGGAAGCACCTTCAAGTGAGGGGGACAGATGGGGAATATGACACCCGCCAAAAGGAAACGTATTGAACGAAGCAGTGGTGCCCCCAAAGGATCCTTGCGGGGCAGTGTTAGAACTCTCTGCGCCCAAACCAATAGTTTGTAAAGTAGGTTGGGTTAGAGTCGAGGTCGTGTCGAATCCTGGCATCCCGTATAAGAATGGACCAACATGCAGATTTTTCGTAACCATAGAATGAACAATGGTTGTAGTCATGGTAGGGACTGTGCCACTCACATAAGTGGTGTTCATCTTATGAGAGGAATTTATCAAAGGGGAAGGTGGGGGAGGGGGGAAGCCAAGCCCCCCACCTACAGTTGAAGTGGGAATATGAGGAATCCAAGTATAAGTAACATCATATGCTTCCATAGCCAGTCTCCTAATGGGATGATGAATAGGAGTAGTCACCTCAAGAGGGACTATATGAACAATAACTGGCGCTGAGAGGTCAGTTATCAGAGAGTTGCAGGGCCTAACAAAGCCTTCGGATTTGAGGTCTAAAATGCGAGTTACATCCAGTGAAAGAGTGTCTCCTCTAGGAACAGGATCAAGCACAATTTCTTGTGGTTCGATAGTTTTGAAATAACCTTCCCGATCCAACCTTCACCTCAACAGTGGCAAGGGTCACTCCACAATTACCGGTGGGAGGCCTTGAATCTTGTGTGAAGGGCAGAGTTGTTGATCATCCAGTTTGTGAAACGATGAACAGACACTCTAAGGTAGAACTGGGGGGACGAAAAGAGCACACACTAAAAAGTCCTTAAAGATAAATCAAGCAAACTAGAGAAAGGTAGGAAGAACAGTTACACCAACCAACACTAGAGAAACTTACTGATGCAAGTGTAACTCGAACAAAAAAACACCCTACGGGTATACTCTACGAAGTGTGGTTCGACGTATGTCCTAGGTACCGCGGTATGCCCTCGCAGTCACCTGTGTGAGTACCTATAAAAGGCAACTAGGTTTCCAGCTCACAGTCAGTCACCGAGAGGGTACAGTCGACAGTCGGGAAAATTGAATGAGTAGGATAACTATGTTCGAAGCCTTTCAAGGGTATCAAAAGCAAATGGTTTGAAATAAAACTAAGGATCTCGAATGGATTCGAGGTCCATGAAGCTCCGTAGTCATATGCAGTCAGTAGAATCCCAAGAATGACCCTCAAATATGATTTCCACTACGCTTGGTCCAAATTTAGAGAGGTTATCTCCTCTTCCTTTCCTCACATGACCTCGTGTTTAGCCCTTGTGTTAGAGGGAGGTCCCGACTAACTTTTACAACACTAGACTTCAACACTCCCTATCTCAGACTCTTAAGTTTGTTTAGTGGCCTTGGATAGTTTCTCTCCACACCTGATCCAAGGCCCTAAAGCCTATTCTAATTGGTGTACTCTACAAATGAAAAAGTCTAATTGATTTTAAATTTAAGTGTTTATTCTAAGGGCTTGATTACTCAAGGGCACGATGGTGAAACTCTTGATGTTCTTTTAGAGATGAAAAGAGGAGAAAAATGGATCTTTTTAGAACATTGTGCTTTGATGCAAATGGATGCAAACTAAGTCCTACAAATGAATATTGGTTATTTCCACTTAAAATGCAAACTTTTCAAAAGCGAACCAAGATCCTATGCTCAATCTATCTTACAATGTTTTTTTGTTTCCAATGAAATGAAAATACATAAGCCTTTTAGGAGAGAAAGTAACAAGGAACTTTGGGTTAGGACTTCTTTTCTTTCGCAAACACAAACTAAGTTACAACATCCAAACAAACATGCAATGAAACATGAAAATGCAACTAAGAAGCTTCCATTTTTATTTTTTTTGAAAATGAAAGCAAGGGAAGGAAAGAAAAAGMTTAAACTTAACCACAACMTTGTTTTTATTTTTTGCTTTTGAAATGAAAACCTAAGGAGAAAAATAAAGCAACTTTTTTTTTCTTTTTCAAAGCATAGAAAGAGAGAAGGAAAACAAACAAAGACTGATTAGGTCCTAGACCATTGCTAGAGGGCARGGATTCACAAGAATCCAGAGGAGAACTTCAAACTTTGATAAAAACAWAGAGACAAAGAAGTCTATACAAAAGAGATCTTGCAATATTAAAGACGAACTGAGACTCAAACCCTGTAAGAGAATAGTTAACARAGATCCCTGATACTCAAGAGGAATTGAGAGATCCAAAGTTTTTTGGAAAAGTGGTAAGGTTTTTTGAAAAAAAAMCCAAAATGATACAAACACYCGTGTTGTGTTCAGAGAGCTTGGGTATGTACACAGGCTGTGTTAAGTCAAGACACGTATGTACGCGGTCTGAGCAACCAAGAGGTCGCGTAGAGGTATGAAAGTGTTCCAAAAAAGAAAGATTCAGACTTGAAACTAAGTCTAGGTAACCTGGTAAACACCTAGAGAGGGTGACCAAAGAATCATATAGACTCAGAAAGTACAATAAAAACAAGAAATCAAACCAAAAGAAAATCTCCTAAATAGACCCTAAGGAGACTCCCCAGTGGAGTCACCAATTTTTCTTATGGGAAAATTCCTCCTAGTCAGGGTCTAGTGGCTAGGCAGAGCAATGAATCCCTTAAAGATGAAAATTGACCTATTCCTACCCAATTCACAAACCCTAATGAATGATTTTAGAAAAGGGAAATAGGAAAAATTTAAAGGAAGGTACCTTGTATCCTTTTGTTTGCAGTAGATCCCCCTTTCGTCTGCTGCTTGCTCCTAAGTTGCAAGTCTCCTCCCAAAGATGACCTGAAACAACAAAGAGAACAATCTACAAGAACATGTATGCAACCATTATTCACATAACAATGTACTAATTCTCATGATATAAGCCATAAACATTCAAACATATTCATAAGAACATAAACACATGAATTGGGAAATGACAACTCTCTTTTATTGATAACATGTAAAGAAGATTACAACCAGAATCTTTGACATTGACACCGCTCTACGAACCTCGCTTGGGATCCTCCAATAAGACCTCAAGTGCATTAATCCCACAATCACTAGCAAGTCACCATAATCAACATGCAAAACCAATGGGTTTGGTGGATTGCATAAAGAGGATGAAAGAATGAGATTGTTGGAGATGGATACTCAGAACTAGATGCAAAGGCTCAGAGAGAGAAGGAGAAATTTGGACAGAGTTTCCTTGCTTCTTCATTCTATATCCTTGAATGACCCCCTTAGGGCCCTTTTTAAATGTCAATTTGATGTTTATTCGGTTCTTGGAAGGGCTACAGGAGGTAAAAATGGTTGTGCAACCCAACATAGCCCATAAACCTCGTCGGGAAGTGCGGAATTTTTAATTTTTTGTAAATTTTGTGAGTATATGCGGGTTGCGTATGTATTATCTAGCGTATGTACATGAGATGCATGTATATCATGGCGCGTACATCTTGCAAAAAAGATTTTTTAAGAAGGAAACTCAACAAAAGTGATTTGCAAGTGTGTATATGGATGAGCCATGGCCAATAGTGTATAGTGGTGACATTTTGGACTATAACATGTGGGAACATTTTCATTGCTTACGATCATAATAAGAAATGGGGGGATTGTTGTTAGAGTCAACCTAAACCCTACACACATTTTATCCTCTTACAACTAGTTGCATTCAATAATTAATGCCCATTATACTTAGGTGCTTAGTCTTATGTTTCAAGTACAATTGTGTCAATTTATGGAGGGAATGTCTCGTCCCTTTTGTTTTCTTGAATATTTGTTGTTGTAGTGTGGCTAAATTCACTCTCTACAGTTCTTAAGTTATATATGTTTGCCAATAGTTTTATGGCTATGTGAAATCCCCGCACATGATTAAACTTCATATATACGTCTGAATTACCAAAAGTTTTTTTTTTTTGGAGTTGAACCATGTTTAAGTTTTGAAACATCCAAATGTTTCAAGTGGACACTCCACCTATCATCAAGATATCTAATTGAAGCTTTTGTAAGATAGGAAAAAGGAATTGAATAACACAAATAGGTTGCAAAAGAAATAGCAGTTAGAAATATAATAATAAAATATTCCAAATGAGGGGGGATTTCATCAAAGTTATTAAGTTATTATTATTATTATTAACCGAAATGGTTATAATTTGTATTAAAAAGTTGTTACAGTCGCACCATGCAAAATAGTAATACAAACAAAAGGAGGATTTTCTACAACCACTCTTTCAAGAAGAGTTTCGAAAACAAAATTGATCCCTATAACATGAGCTATTCTAACATCCAAAAAAGTATAACATAAAGTCTTGATGGTATAGATCTTGAGAAATTATCCCAAAACCAAAATTAGTTTGCAATACATAAATAAACATATGATTACAAAAAAACATGTCCACTATGCACTTCTTTCTCGGTTTATATTAGTGATTGAAGCTCTTAATCCAATTGTTCCATTTCCAAATCTCCTAGGGCTTGTTGAATTGTTTCTTCATCATTTGAAATAGTTGGAGCATATCCAATTGATACCTTTGGTTGAGAGACTGTAGATGGAACCTATCTAGGCCTAGGACCAATTGGTACACCATTCCACATTCAACTTCTAGCTTATTATTATTATTATTTAGTTTTCAGTTTTTTTCTAGTAGGTCGCTATCTCCAAAACCTCTGCACACTTAGTTTTTGTGCTTCATCTAGTTGTTGTGCTTCGTCTATATTATAAATTCTACTATTCATATTGGAGATGGATATCTGGCTACCGATATAAAGATACTCACATCAACTCATTGCCCACTGCAGTTCCAATGACTCACAAGAAAAGTACTTAGAATTTTTTCTATCCATATTTCTAGTCTTCTAGAGTTTGCTTGAAGAAGAAATGATGGAAGCCCAAATCCAATCTTGTAATAAACACCATGCACATCTCTTCTAAAGTTTCACGACATATACAACCCTAACAACCCAACATATTGACTTCTAGGGAGAGGATTCTAGACCTCTGAGTCTGCAATTTACCTTGAGATAAGAAGTTTCCTAAAGATGGAGTGTTGGGAATAGGTTCAAAGTTATCCCACCTACAAATTCCAGAATCATTCACCAACCTTATGTTTATGTTCTGTCGTCGTGATTAAAGTGTACGAGGGTATTGGAGGGTGGTGGAGTGTTGGTTCACACCCTTCACATTAATTTGAAGTTTTGTCCATATATTTAAGCTATAATCAAGTGAGCTAGGGGTTGTGGGATGTTGTCATGATTCCCACTTTTATCCTGAATATTCTAGCTCCAAGTCACTTTGCTTCATTGGTCAAATGATTTGCTTGATTATTTTTAGCCCAAAGTACTTAGAACAAGTCTATTGATTCAAACTCATCTATGTCCTTTGGTATGCCGATGATGACTCTTGCCAAGGAATAATCGTTTAAAGACGAGGAATGATGCACCTGTTTAATGATGAGAGTTGAGTCTCCTGTAACGAGAAGTTTATTAATTTTTGTTGAGTCTAAATTTCATAACTTTGATAAAGTACTAATACCTCTGCTTGATTATGAATAACTTCTCCTAATCCTCACTCAAATCTTGTTTCATAATTTTATTCGAAATAAAAAACAACCCCCTGCACTTTCCATCCCTTATCAAGATAATATTATTACTAAGTAGGGTGGGGAAGAAAAACTAAACCAATAAATCATAATAATAAGGAAAGAAATATAAACCAAGTTAAGTTAATAATTAAATATTATCACATAAGAAGGGTAGGGCAATTGATAAAAATGATATAGAAGAATAACTAAAAGGGAGAAAAATGAATACAATAATAAGAATATATTATTAATAAATTTTATAAACCAATAAATCATAATAAGGGAAGAAATATAAACCAAGTTAAGTTAATAATTAAATATTATCAAATAAGAAGGGTAGGGCAATTGATAAAGATGAGAGAGAAGAATAACTAAAAGGGAGAAAAATGAATACAATAATAATAAGAATATATTATTAATAAATTTTAATTATAAATTATTATAATATTAGAAAAATTAGGCAAGCAAATGGTGATAAAAATTAAATAAGCTATGAAACATGTGAGAGATGAGAGAACCCAAAATATGGGACAAAGAGAAAAAGGGTTAGATGGAAGGGAATATATGAAATATATATAACCAAATTATAGGTTAGTTAAAATTAACCTTTAATAATTAAGATGTGTATAACTAAGAGAATAAACAAAAATCTTTATGAAGGAAGGTAACAATAAAAGAGCAATTAGAAAAGAGAGAGAGAGTCTAATTAGAAAAGAGAGTGGATTTGTATAATTAAGAGAACAAACAAAAATCTTTATGAAGGAAGGTAACAATAAAAGAGCAATTAGAAAAGAAAGTGTTTAATTAGAAAAGAGAGTGTCTTGACAAAATGATAAGAAACGAAAATCACTCTAACGAAAGAAAAATGTTTCACAAAAATTTTCATAAAAGAGATTGATGAGAAGAAGATAAAAAAATAATGTGATGAAGAAAAAGGGGGACTTGAGGAATTAGAAATTTTAAAAGAAGAATTTAGGATAAAAGGAAGGGTTAAGAAGAGAAAGGAAATTGGTCTAATAATGATAATAATGAAAACGATGGATGATGATCTTCCAAACAATTTTAATCAAGAAGATGACTATAAACTTGTCATTGAGAAGATGGTTATAAACTTAGTGAGAAGATGACTATAAAAATTTTTTCTCCAAAGAAAGAAATTTGTAATCTTATTTATAATAAACAAAATTACATTGTCATATGCCTTAAGGCATTCAAAAAAGTGCTCTATAGCATGACATAACACAACAACTCTACATACATGCCTTACATATCATAGAGCTAAATAAAAAAAAGAAGAGTTCTTCCTTGACTTAAAAGGACATAGATTACATCTTTCAATAGCAAGCTCCGAAAACTGTCCAATATCACAAAACTGTGGGCTATATTAACAATAAAATATGATCGTTCATCTCTTTAAAAGACAAAAATACATCACTACAAAGATCAAAGTCAGGAATACCTCCAATGTAGAAAAATTGTATTCACGGTGCATGAGAGAAATCATTTATATGCCCATTCTAAAAGATGGAGATGGTCCAAGTACCTCGCTTCAATCCCAATGCCTCTTTTGAAAGGCCATCTGGTACTGTGTTCCTATCCTTGTATATATGAGATAAAGAAATGTGTTATAAAATATATGAGATACATCCATGTGGGTAGCAGGTCCCCAAATTTATGAAGATCCTAATGTAAAATTTAGATCTCCTCCATCACCACAAGACTACTCTGGATGCACTTCATATAAAAAAAATTGTCTCGTTATTCCACTTAATATGAGTAAAGACCATATACATTTAGGACAAAGACCCGTATCCAAGGAAACTAATACTACCTCTTCCATCCTATAATATCCCCACTAGAACTCCCACCCAATAATAAATTTGGAGAGTTTCTGAATAACCTTTTCCCCATCTGTCATTATTTTCTGAAGGACAATACCAAAGGGTTTTAATGTCTTTATAAGCCTATTGGTGGCCAATTTGTTTGAGGGATTGGCCATCCCTCTACAGTTGAGGGTCAGAAAGATCATTTAAGCCCCTCACAAGGGGTATATTCTGTAAGAGCCCCAATTAGTGATACTTGTTTTCCACTTCTAACCTTTGATGATGCTTTTTTTTGTGCCATGGACATATAAGACTTTCTTCCTCTTTAGTTTGGCTTTTGATTTCTCTCCTCAAGGAACCGTAATCCCCCTACCACCTTCCATGGGAAGTCAAGGATTCCTTTTCATTTGGGTCAAAGGTTATATTTGGAGGATTCCGTATGAAAATATTTCCAAGATGCCTTTCCCACCTCAAATTCCAATTTAGGGTTTTCAAAATTTCCCACCCAGGCTTCTTCTTCTACCCGAGCCTTATCTATCACTGGTAGAGGGATTAAGGTCAAAGACACAAGATTTTTAATGCATGAAATACTGGGTATAAATTCATTGATGGACTCCAAACCCTTTGTATCTACCTCTAACCCCCAAGTTCCAAAAACTAAATTTTCCAAAGATTCATTTTATAAGGGGAATGTAATAGATGGGAATTACTTGTGAGAATCATGTGATCCTTGTTTTCATTGAAAACACCTAGGCTCTATTTATTTTGAAGACCCAAGGCTTAGGGTTTTTAAGTTGGTGTCACTAGCTTGTTCTAGGTACATTCTATTTGTGTCTTTTCCTTAATGATTTATGTCTTTCTAATTGTTTGAGGGAATTCTTCCAATTCCACTCTCAGAACTCGTGGCTACTTCCGTTGAGTCCATCCCTTCCTTTGATTAGGGTAATTGTAGTCCACTATGAGGTGCCCATAGATATGGAATCACCCACATATGAAGGGTATGCCTTCGTAATCAAGATTTAGTTGAAAGTAGTCTTCACCTATAAACAATTCATCTGCTAATCCTTTACTAGTTTCAAGACCCAGTAGTATTCTTTCCATCCTAAAATATCCAATGTTTTGAAAAGATAAATCAGATTCACAAAACATATCGAGGGAGTTCCCTATTTCTTCGAACACATACTCCAACCATAATACCAATAGTATCCCTAATATTCAAACCCAAACTGGTAAAATTTCCACTCAGGTTGTTTTGGCATCAAAGTCAACATGTCATTTCTTCAAGAAAAGGTTTTGGGAGCCCCACTTCCATTTTCTCTATAGAACCTTGTTTACATCTTCCGATATCCTAAAAAACCATACCATCTACCCCTTAGCTCGGGTCATTATGCGAGATGTGCATCCTACCATAAGTTCAAAGTTTAACCTCATCCAATCCTTTAAACATTCACAAGACATCTTTTTTCTAGGAAACCTCCCTACTATTGACTTCTCTTCCAATTCCAAAAGATTATTTAATCTAGTTTTCGAACCCAAATTTAGACTTATCGACTTTGGAAATTTTTTAATGCATTTACCTCTTTTAGATTTCCGCTCTCCTTCGATATAGGGTTTCCCATGGGTCCTTAATTCCACCGTAGATGAGTCGCTCATTAGGTTAAATTCTAGGTGCATGCCAATAAACCCTATCTCTCATCGTTCAGTAGAAAGCCTTGAAGAGTTTTAGAGATCAAATTTGGTATCCCCACAATATGCTTGTGGTGGGATAAACACCCTCTCTTTGACATAATTACCTTTAATGGTTCCATCACTGTCAAGGTTGGAGAGGGCTTGTCTAAGGTCATCCAGTTCATTTCCTTCATACGCTATCAGTAGGATAATAGGTATGCCATTAAGGCACTCAAGGAATGCTCCATATCTACCCTTCGTCCACACCTCCGGTCACAATCCCTTTAAATGCCACTGGTGGTTAATCCCTAAGAAAACTCTCTTAAGAGTGTCGACGTGTCCTCCTCCAATGGGAGCGACCCTTTTGACCATCTTCACCCTGGATCAGCTGAAATGCCAAGTTGGCCAAGTCTCGGGGTATCCCAGATCGATTTCCCCTCTATTAGATCGGTTGAATATTCCACTACTTCATCTTTCATCATCACCAAACACTCCATGCTATCTCAACCCATGTCCTTGTCACTCTATTCCAAATATTTTACAACCAACAACCTACAAAAACCCTAGCTAGTATCGATAGTGTATTGTTGTATTGATTGGAAAGACAAGCTAAGACTATCCAAAATGCGAGAAATTTTGTAGCAATATTGTGCCAAAAAAAATACAATAAAAAGGTCAAAGGACGAGGTGTCGCAGGCACATGTGACCTGCTTATTGCAAAGAGAGGATGAGAAGTAGTTGATAGTTGTGCACTAGTCAAAAATAATTTGGAGATGCAATTTTGTGAGGATGTGCAAGCCAACTAGGGCATTAGTTCCTAGGTTGAATAATGGTGCCACAATCATAAATTTCCATGTTGCGCTACATCTTCAACAGATCGCCTTGTTTACACAACTATTCCATTTTCCATAGGACAAGAGGATGACATAGCTAATTGGCATCCATTAAAAGGTCTCTCTAGGTCTTTCTCACATAGATCCACTAACCAACTTATCCCTGCAATGTTTTTTTGAGTTATTCATTATCCAATCATAGATTCATAGCCTACTATTCTTTGATCGAGAATAATGGATTATTACGGTTTTGTTCCATAACTTCCTCACCACTTCATTGCCACAACAACTTAACCACTAGGTCCACTACCTAGATCTGCAACTCCTTTATCACAACCATTAGGTCCACTGCCTCGTACTTGGGATCGATGATTTCATCGACTTTTTCTCCACGTTGACGACATGCTTAGCGATAGCTTGTTCGGTAGGTGAGTTTTCAAACATGCTATTCCCAACGGTCAAAAAATTCTACTCCCTTCACATATTCTCATAATTACATTGGATAAATCATATCTAGGGTTTATGTAGGTGTGGGTTAGGGTTCTCGCATACTCAAAATCAGAGCTAGCGTTCCTACAGGCACATAGTGAACATTCCTATTGTGCTTAGAGAAACCATGACTATAAACTTAGTGATTGAGAAGATCATTGTAAACTTAGCAAGAAGATGACTATAAACTTAGCCATCAAGAAGATCACTATAAACTTA
>JASDQU011506864.1:5055-15413 GCA_032191745.1 Picea mariana
GCACATACATGAGGTGTATAGTTGATAATTTTGGTACATCTTGATTATTCATAGTTTATATGTATATGATGCATTATTGGTATATTTTTGGTGCATGGTTGAAGCACTCGTTGATGGTACAAGTTGAGGTATAGATTGTTGCATGGTTGATTCACTTGTTTATGGTACAGTTTGATTACAAGCTCTTTTGTACAAGTTTTTACAAGTTGTTTGATGCAAGTTGATTGGTATAGGTTTACAACAGTATATCTCACAGTGATAGTGTGACAGTGGTTCCATCATTCTACTTCTACATCAGGGTGGTTGGAAGGGTTAAGGACAAGTGGTTGCATCCACCTTCCAATTGTAGGCAGAAAACATAGGGGGTTGTAGCCTCCTTCTGGTTGTATCTAGAGAATTGGGGAGTTGGAGCTTCCCTCAGTTTGTAGCCTCAGAAGCTAGGGAGTTGGAGCCTCCTTCCAGTTGTAGCTGGAAAACAAAGGAAGTTGGCGTTTTCAATAAATACAATTCTTAAAGACATATAAGAAAAATCGTTCTTTGGTTTTCTCTCACTTTAGGTTTCCATGTATAAACATTAGTGTACTGTGCATGTGTACGATTTCTCATTTGTTCATTGTTTATTTACTCTGTGCCTATTGGAGGATAATGCTACATTGATATAACACTTTCATTTTATGGTTAAAAAGGATTACATTTCTCTATTACTGATTCATCCTCCCTCTTGGTATCCAACATTATTCTCCACATTTTAATGAATCAGCTTCAATGGACCCTACCCACCTTTACTTATTTTGYACCATCTTTTTCTTTCTTGTAAGGTTATTACCTGTTTTGGTTTGAGTTTGAAATATATGCCATCTTTCTTTACCAATAATTGAACATGCAGTAGGTTGAACAAGTCCTTTTTATGCACAAGAAATGTCCGAAAGAAAAAAACACAACAATTTAGAGAAGTGKATTTTGAGCTTAGATTGTGAGAAAAYAGAGCTTTAGATTTTGACAGTTAAGACCCAACATTCAATCAAGTTCAACAAATMTCGTGAATTCAGAGTTTGAAAATCACATGAGGTTTTAAATACAAATCCATATGAAGTGTTACTCTATGAATTCAGCATTCCTACATCCGATMTTGTCATTGTTTCAATCCTATAAAGTTCTCGAAGTACCAGAGCCCCGAAGTGTCAGAGCCCTGAACTTCCACATCACTCTGGGATATATTCATACTGTACATTTAAAATCTCCTGAATTCTTGAAGTTCCATATCTCTTAAGTGCCGAAGTAATAAAGTTCTAGAGCCCCTTTCTCATAATTTCTTCTTCAGTTGACGTGTCATAAGCCACCTGTCGATTGATTACAAATGACACATGTCACTTATTTCAGGCACTTTGGTTACACCATCTATGTTATTTCAGGTGACACGTGCACTCTCATTTTTATGACATGTCATCAATTGTGACAACATGCTACCACGTCACTCTAGGAGATGATCACTCTAAGAGATTTTGATTCAGAGAAAACTTAGTTCCCTGGAGCTCTAGACGCTAAATTTCCAAAGTGGCCACCACATCACTTTGCGATATTTTCACTACAAGATATTTTCATCCAGAGAAAACATGATTCCCAAAATTGTTAGAGCTCCTAAGTGCTGGAGTGTCGAAGGGACAGAGCACCTGAATTCCCGAAATATTAAAATGATTAAAGTATTAATATATGGTTAATTATCAATAACCATTGGTTAATGACTTCGCAAGTTCGGTAATTCAGGATACATGCATACTTTGCATTCAAGATCTCCTCAACACTGAATTTATGAAGTGTATTATCCTCATTAATTGCGTGCTTTAATGTTTTTAAATGACGCCAAACAAAGGGAACGTCGAGCCAATGTACAACATCATATTGCTCGTCTATTAGCATCTCAGATTCAAAGGAACTTGAGAAATTTCATGGGTATGATGTGGGGACAAGGAGTATAAAAAAACAAGAATAACACAACCAAACCATCACAGAGAAAGACAAGAATGAAAGGCCAGTTATGGTCAAGACAAATAAGCTTGATGATAGTCAACATGCACATAAACTAAAGTTGTAGTTGAAGACCTTGCAACACCATACTCCATATTTCAGAAGAAATATCAAAGATTCCAAAAGAGGTGACAAAAGACTTGCTTATTTCCCCAGGAGATAAGTTGAAGACGAACGATGCCAACACATTCAGTTATCTCCTAGTTGGCCTTAACCAATGAACATGTACACCTGTACTTGACTTAAAATCTATTTCTATCAGTCCTATTTAGTTCGGTCAAAGACTCAATTCGATTCAACATATGCATCTGTTTGGTTTATGATTGGAAAAATTTTTAGTTTTTAAAGTTCAAGACTCTTTTAGATTAAGGCATCATAAGTGGTCATTTGTGTGTGATATGAACCACTTATTTTTTATTAATTCAAGCTCGAAGTATACATTAATATACGCCAAAAATATTTTTATCAAAGTTAATAAGTTGTTTTACAACTGGTAGTGTAGAGTTAAGCCTCAATCCCAGATGGACGAGAGCCTCTGCAACTTTGATAAATATGTAGTTTTTGTATGTTTTGAGGGTTTTATTTTTCAGAAACAAAGATTAATACATCAGTTGGTCGAACCTATTCTATGCATGGATTAAATCTCTCTACCTCGTGAATATACTTTTGATGAATTTGTATTTGTCCAAATATTCATGTGTTTTGTATCTTATCTTGAATGCAGTTTTTGATCCGTGCGAAGTAAATTTCATTTCCTTAAACAATTGTATACCTTATCTTTACTAATATACAACCTGTAAACAAATAACGCTTTGGTGAATATCTTTTTTTATTGCAACCTATGGGAGAAATTGTGTTTTTAATAGATGTTTAATGTCTTGAAATGATATTTTAAGTATTAACTTCTCACAACAGATTATTCATTGATTGGTTTGTTGTTTCCCTTTGTTTTTACCTATATTACTTCACTTGTATGTCATTTGTGTGCCACCAGAAAAGGATAACCCTCATCTATATCATTTTTCCAACCCAACCATTCTCTTATCTTGGTTAAACCATCCCTCTAACTAACCAACAAAATCAGAAAAACAATCATTCTAAACTTGAGGAGGTCGATCTATTCCCTTTAGCAGTTAGGTGCAGACTTTAGGACTAGCATCTTCCAGCGTCATTTATGGGGAATTGAGTAAAAAAATATATTTCCCTGGGAAAACGAACATGAAATTATCTGATCTTTTATGGTGAACAAAGACTAGACATGTTCAGACTGCATATCATTCACCTAGTAACTCCATGATTAAAGAATCCAGTGGTGACTCAAGAGTTTCAAGAAGTCATATTTTCATATGGAGGCAATAATAGTTCAATGGTATGAATTTTGTGACTTCTTTAATATAGTTGGATTTCTAAATTGTGTACTTGATAGAGAAGTGTGGGAACATTTACTTACAAGGTTTAGGGGAAACAATTGTGATCGTCATGCAGAGAATCTTTTGKATTTTCATGAGTGCATGCATAGTCTTGGTATTTTCCATGAAGATGTTCTTATCAATATGTTCAGGTACTCCTTGGAAGGGAAATCTCGTGAGTGGTATAATTCCCTCCCTCTTTCTGGTATTGCTTCATTAAGTGATTTTCATGTTGCATTCAATTCTTATTGCAAAGGGATGTACTTAACTGATTTTATTTATGATGAATGTTGTGAGGAATTTGAAAAAATGTATTCTTGTCATTTAAATAAATACAAGGATGTTAGTGGTGAAGAGATAGTTAAGAAGAATGAATATTTTCTTGAGCTTTTTGATTCTTCTTTTGAAGCTACAAAAACAAATTTACAACCATCATATTTCTATGATCGTCTTTTTGTTTTAAATTATGTCAAAGAGTTTTCTATCCAATAAAATGATCAATAGTTTCAAGGGGATTTATGTTGGATTACTGAGAGGGGGGTTGAATTAGTAATACAACAATACAATCCTTTTTCACCACAAAATGCAAGTGTTATATTAATGTAGTAGAGTAAATAAACAATGAACAAATGAGCAATCACACACATACATGGAAAGACAAAGTGGGAAAAAACCACTGAATGCTTTTTCTTATATGTATTTAAGAATTACACTCATTGGAAGCACCAACTTCCTCTTTATTCTAGATGTAACTGGAAGGAGGCTCCAACCCCCTAGTTTCTTACGCTACAACCTAAGGGAAGCTCCAAATCCCAAATTATTTGGCTACAACCAAAAATAGACTACAACCCCTTATGTTCTCCGGCTATAACCTGAAGGTGGATACAACCACATGTCCTTACCCCGTCCAACTTCCCTGACGTATAATTAGAATTATTAAAACACTATCACACTATCACTATGAGATACACTGCTATAAACCTGTACCAAGCAACCTGTACCAAACAACCTGTACCAATAACTTGAACCATGCATCAACCTGTACCTCAACCTGTGATCAACATGTACCATAAAAAAATGTATCAACCATACAACAAACTGTACCAAACAACATGTAATCAACCTGTACCGTAAACAAGTGCATCAACCATGCACCAACCTGTACCATAAACAAGTGCATCAACCATGCACCAACCTGTACCGTAAACAAGTGCATCAACCATGCACCAACCTGTACCTCAACTTGTACCATGAATAAGTGCATCAACCATGCACCAAACCTGTATGAATAAACTGTCACAACAACCTTTCCAAACAACCTATAACAAAAACCTGTCTCATAAATATTATCAACCAAATCATATCTACTCACCAAGATCAATCACCAAGACAACTCTCAAAGATGCGCATCAACCAAGAATAACACAACAACTCATAATCATCACTAAGATCAATATGTTCTTTTAATAATATACCAATACAAGTATGTTACATCATCCATAAACCATGTGTGAACAATACTACTAACAAGTTCCTCCAACCATGTACCAAGTATGTACCAATAATGTATCAACTACTTATCAACTATGACTCATCAAGATGTACCAACATCATCAACTATAAACCTCATGTATGTGCCAACTCATCAACTACTTGTCTTAACCATGTACCCAACATGTAACTCAACCAAAATCCCTCATCAATTTCATCATCCAAATATGATTTGTAAATTTGTAATAGACCTGGTGTATATCATCACATACCTGCAAACCTTCCTTAACTTTAACAACAATAGACTATCATTTTCATCAAACTTTACTTTAGTCTCCCATGACTAGTTTTGGATTTGTCAACAAACCTAACTTGAAATAATCATAACTAGGTACCTGTAATGAATAAAGATAGGAAAATAGTACCCAATGTTCTTCAGTGTACATTTTATGCAATTCCTCCAGGTGCCACTACTTGAAACATCTCAGAAAAGGAGTTATAGAAAAAATGGAATATCTTGTTGAATTCTGGCTTATTCTAGAGAGCGAACTTGTAGAGTGTGCCCCGCATATGATATTTGTTGTATGGATATATAAATTGTACATTGAATAATAAAGACTCTACTCTAACCAACACATTTGGTCTTACTGAATTTGGATCTGTTATGAAGAAGTTATGACGTTTTTACCGGAAACACCTGCTTAGACTAGTTTCAAGACTAGCCACAAACCCTATTTTCCACAGAGTGTTAATCTAAAAATACAATGAACCACAAGCTAAAATTTGTACCACAACTACTTCTATATGTTTCCTCATTGTGCTCTCAATTTCATGGTTTGACTCATTCAATAAAAAAAAATATTGCGAAAATGGTGAGATGCCCTGTAAATAACATACCTTAGAAAACATCATCAAAATAATTTATCCTCCCTTGAATTTCTTCCTTATTTACTTCACCTTCTCTCTGAAATTCAACTTATATATCCTTTGGTTACCTTAGTCGCCTGTAGATATTAAATATTCTCAAGTGTTATTAAAATGAGAGAGCCTTGACTCTTTTTTTTTTTAATCTATTTTTAAGGTTACGACTAAGCCACACCAAATTGGTGTATGAGACCCCCTTGTTTGTGGGACAAGGGACCCCCTCCGCCCAAAAATTTGATTGGTAAAGTCTACAGAGGTATACATACCCTACCCCCCTCTGGATTTGAATTTGAACTTGTGACCTCTTATAAGAAAACACATGTTCTTATACATTCATGTAGCTTCCTCAAGGGGTTTCCTTTTAAGCATCTTAACCCAATTTCYTTATTTTAAGGCTAACCCACTTCTAACCACTTTCCATAATTAGAAAGTTCTTCATTTTCTTTATTATTTAAATAATCCTCCTTGKCCTTTTCACTTCACTTTATTATTTAAATAATCATCTTTGACTTTGTCACTTCACTTTTCATGAGTTTTAATATCTAATAGCAAGTTGGATGGAATTTTATTTTTCCAAKCTCTCAAATATTGTAAGTTTTAGCATGATCATCATTTGCAGTTGTAAGTACAATATGCCTGCTAACATTTTGTCGCATATGTTATATTCTCTTTGGATTATTTTCAATACTGACATGMTTGGAGTTATGGTTMTGAGTCAAATGGTTTCTTGGCTTCACTAGAAATTAGAGTACACTGAAAATCTTATTATCACACCATATAACTATCAAATGATGAAAATGAAATCCCAACTCTGTAAGAAAGTGCTGCAACCAAATAGATTTATTATTAACATTCATTGCACCCTTGTACTCTGCCTTTGATGATGATAAAGAAATTATTTATTTCTTCTTACTTGACCAATAGACAGGTCTCTATCCAAGGTAGAGGACATATCCAGAAGTGGACTTGAGATAGATGTTATCGCTTGCCCAATCTAATTTTTTGTAACCAACAAGATACAAGGAAGATCGTGTTGCATAGTGTATACCCAAACTAGCAGTCCTCTTGACATATCTGATACTCCTCTTTGCTTCCTTCTTGTGAATCTCATGAGGCTACTACATGTACCTATAAACTAACTCAACTTCATAAGAAATTTTTGGTCGAGAGTGTGTAAGGTGGAGAATACTCCCCACCAAGTGTCGATATCTAGTACACTCAGCCAAAGGTGTTACACCAACATCCCCTAGTCTAAACCATGACTGAAAGAGTGTTGGATCTATCTGAAAATATTTCATATGAAACATATCAAGTAGATATCTGGCATACTTGGAATGAGCCATATTGATTCCTGAATCATTTTGGTTGATTTCTAGACCAATAAAGTAATGCAATAGGTTGATCTTTCTGTGATGAGTAAATCATATACATATCGAAATATCAATAGAAGAGAATACATTTTTATCATCATATACACATTAAGATATGATATACATTTAATAAAACCTCTAGAGAGAATATACAAGTTCATTTTAGCATACCATGCTCAAGGTGCCTACTTAATTCTGTAGAATGACTTCCTCAACCTACACACTAACGATGGATCAGGAGCATATCCCTATGGATGCTCCATATATATATACTCATTAATATATCTATGAATTAATTCATTATTCACATACATATGGTGTACCTCCCACTTTCTTGCTATTGCAATAGCTAGAGCTAATCGAATGGAATAAATCTTGGCAACCAGTGCAAAATTATCCTCATAGTCAATGCCTTGTACATGTGAAAAAACTTTAGACACTAAAAGAGAATTATATTTTGTAATGTATCCATAAAAAACCCTCTTTTTCTTGAAAATCCACTTACATATAACAATGTTCCTGTTGGAAGGTAGAGGAACCAACTCTCATGTGTTGCTCTCTATCAAGGAATTGTACTCCTCTTTCATAGCTTCCACCCAATGGGGGTTTCCTTTAGACTCTGTATAATACTAAGGATATGATCCAAGTAACATATAAGAATAAATAGGAAGCAATGAATCCATGGTATTAAATTCCTGCAGAGGCTCCACAAACTGAGATCCAATTCTCCATGGATTTGCATGATCACCCACTAGATCACGTGTTGCCTAAAGAGTTTGTTGTTCCCATCATGGTTGATGCTTCAGACATGAATATTATTGTTTTTTTTAAGAAATATAAGATATATCATATTCAAATATCCGATAAAAAATATGATTGGAAGAAGTCTCACAAATCTCTACAACTAGTGGTGGTGCAGGTGGAGGTGTGTATTGCCCCATAAGTACCTATGAAGGACCCTATTCAAAATGAACACTCCCTTGAATGAATATTGTATCTAAAGTGGTATATAATAACATATATCCATTCACTCCCTCTTTATATCCAAYAKAAATACACTCCTTAAAAAAGGTATCCTATCCCATGCACGAGAACAAAARATTATGAAGYRAGTGACTTTCTGTTTATTCATGCTCCAAGCCTCATATGGAATTAATCCCTTAACKGATTTATAAGRAAATMTATTATGAATTTAGGATGCATAGTTTATAGCTRYARCCCATAACTTTGGAGGTATTTCTCTAGCCTACAACATACAGTTGGCCATCTCTTTCAATGTCACATTCTTTCTCTCTACTACCCCATTCTATTGTGGAGGATATGGAACTSTGTGATGCAAATATATATCTGATTTTTATCAAAGATGATAAAAATACTTATTCACATAATCTCCTCCATTATWTGTAAAAATATTCATAATCCTCTTCCCTATCTTCTTCTCACCTAGATGCTTGAAATATTTAAGACACTCAAAGACCTCATATTTTAATTTGAGAAAGCAGACCCATGTATATATCAAAAATTCATCAATGAAAGTAAGAACATACTTATCTTTATTGATATATGGGTGTGGGAAAGAAMATTTAATGTCAATGTTAACCAACTCTAKAAGTGATGATTCCCTCCATGATTTACCTGTGTTGARCTTCTCCTCAGGATGGTTTCCTAGTATGTAGCCCTAGTAAACTACATTTGCATAATGAATGTGCGGTAATACTTACTAATATTATCTAAATATTTAAAATTCAAATGCCCAAAACTCTCATGACACAACTTGGAATTTTCATTAGTATGTGTTAGAAGAGATACATAATCATATTTATGAGTGAAGTGAGAGAATGTGTACAACCTGGAAAGGTGATTAACCTCACCAAAGACAATCTTTGAACCATATGACAAGTCAAAAATAATAACTGAGTCCGGAGTGAACTCCAACTTCTTCCTTGAACCTGAATGAGTGATTTGATAGATGAAGAGAAGATTCACTAAAATATTCAGAACATGAAGTGCATATTGAAATAAACCATGGTCTAGATCAACTCTACCCCTACCACATACCTCTGCAGGAGAATCATCTCCAATGAAAATCAATGGTATGGAACAAGTCTCCAAGTATGATAAAGGTCTATCTGATGAGGCCATGTTATGAGTAGCCCCTAAATTATGCACCCAAGAATTAGGAGAATATGAAATATCAAGTAATGCATGACCATTACCTTTTTGTAATGATGGTTTTTTCCTTGCATTATCTGGAATAAAGACCTCGAGGTGATGTCTCTCAAGTGTTTGTGAAATTAGATATATGGTATTTTTTATGCAAGAAATCTTAGGATGGAACTCCATATTACAATAGGAACACTTTGTCTTCTCCTTATTTCCTTTTGATGCCTTGGAACTTGAGCTCTCATATGTGGATTTGTTTTTACCTTCCTTCTGCTTTCCCTTGTTCTTGTACTTAATCTTCTTTGAACTTTATTGAACTGTAAGTGCACGTGGATTGGAATTCTTAAGTGTCCCTATTTGGACAAGCTTTGTTTTCTCATGGATAAGTGACTCCATGAAATAATATAGGTATCGCATCTTCCATGTAGACCCCATAACTAACATGGTAGTATGAAAAGAAGAAGTGTATACAAAATACTATGGTCCTAATTTTATTAGAATGGAAAAGATTAATTGTTCATCTTTCTTATCAATTCCACAAAACTTAACATTAGAAAGAAAAGTTTTAAACTTATAGAAGTAGTCATGTAGGGTCTTGAAATATCTTGGATTCAATGCATGTAGATCATTCTCCAGCTAATGGCCTCTTATTTTGTCTTTCTTTCTTAGAAAATCCTTCAACTTTGTCCAAAAATCATTAGGAGTATTGCAAGGATCGACATTAAAGAGGAGATATGGAGAGATTCTAAACAACAATATCCCATATTCTTCATCCATTTTGTTGAAGTAATTTTATTTATCTATGGTTGAAGTAGGCTCGAACTCAGTCCCCATGGTCATCCTATACAAACCCTTGCTTTGAAGTAGAAGCTATACCTTGGGCTTCCAGTAAAAGTAGTTTAGGGTGTCAAGATAACTTAATAATATGGTTGATACGTAGTTATCTATGGGCTATCCAATTTGATCTATAAACCAA